>OY821521.1:134413533-134566033 GCA_963682025.1 Cordilura impudica
TAATAATAATATATAATAATAATAATAATAATAATAATAATAATAATAATAATATAATAATAATAATAATAATAATAATAATAATAATAATAATAATAATAATAATAATAATAATAATAATAATAATAATAATAATAATAATAATAATAATAATAATAATAATAATAATAATAATAATAATAATAATAATAATAATAATAATAATAATAATAATAATAATAATAATATAATAATAATAATAATAATAATAATAAATAATAATAATAATAATAATAATAATAATAATAATAATAATAATAATAATAATAATAATAATAATAATAATAATAATAATAATAATAATAATAATAATAATAATAATAATAATAATAATAATAATAATAATAATAATAATAATAATAATAATAATAATATAATAATAATAATAATAATAATAATAATAATAATAATAATAATAATAATAATAATAATAATAATAATAATATAATAATAATAATATAATAATAATAATAATAATAATAATAATAATAATAATAATAATAATAATAATAATAATAATAATAATAATAATAATAATAATAATAATAATAATAATAATAATAATAATAATAATAATAATAATAATAATAATAATAATAATAATAATAATAATAATAATAATAATAATAATAATAATAATAATAATAATAATAAATAATAATAATAATAATAATAATAATAATAATAATAATAATAATAATAATAATAATAATAATAATATAATAATAATAATAATAATAATAATAATAATAATAATAATAATAATAATAATAATAATAATAATAATAATAATAATAATAATAATAATAATAATAATAATAATAATAATAATAATAATAATAATAATAATAATAATAATAATAATAATAATAATAATAATAATAATAATAATAATAATAATAATAATAATAATAATAAATAATAATAATAATAATAATAATAATAATAATAATAATAATAATAATAATAATAATAATAATAATAATAATAATAATAATAATAATAATAATAATAATAATAATAATAATATAATAATAATAATAATAATAATAATAATAATAATAATAATAAATAATAATAATAATAATAATAATAATAATAATAATAATAATATAATAATAATAATAATAATAATAATAATAATAATAATAATAATAATAATAATAATAATAATAATAATAATAATAATAATAATAATAATAATAATAATAATAATAATAATAATAATAATAATAATAATAATAATAATAATAATAATAATAATAATAATAATAATAATATAATAATAATAATAATAATAATAATAATAATAATAATAATAATAATATAATAATAATAATAATAATAATAATAATAATAATAATAATAATAATAATAATAATAATAATAAATAATAATAATAATAATAATAATAATAATAATAAATAATAATAATAATAATAATAATAATAAATATAATAATAATAATAATAATAATAATAATAATAATAATAATAATAATAATAATAATAATAATAATAATAATAATAATAATAATAATAATAATAATAATAATAATAATAATAATAATAATAATAATAATAATAATAATAATAATAATAATAAATAATAATAATAATAATAATAATAATATAATAATAATAATAATAATAATAATAATAATAATAATAATAATAATAATAATAATATAATATAATAATAATAATAATAATAATAATAATAATAATAATAATAATAATAATAATAATAATAATAATAATAATAATAATAATAATAATAATATAATAATAATAATAATAATAATAATAATAATAATAATAATAATAATAATAATAATAATAATAATAATAATAATAATAATAATAATAATAATAATAATAATAATAATAATAATAATAATAATATAATAATAATAATAATAATAATAATAATAATAATAATAATAATAATAATAATAATAATAATAATAATAATAATAATAATAATAATAATAATAATAATAATAATAATAATAATAATAATAATATAATAATAATAATAATAATAATAATAATAATAATAATAATAATAATAATAATAATAATAATAATAATAATAATAATAATAATAATAATAATAATAATAATAATAATAATAATAATAATATAATAATAATAATAATAATAATAATAATAATAATAATAATATAATAATAATAATAATAATAATAATAATAATAATAATAATAATAATAAATAATAATAATAATAATAAAATAATAATAAAAATAATAATATCAATAATAATATTAAAAGTGATATTTTAATTCAAATAATGACTAACATTATTAATAAAAAACATAATAATTAAAAGTAGAAGAAACACAGATCACATAACAAGAAGACATAACAAATACAAAAAAAAAACACATCAAAACACGAACACATTAAAAAACGGACACAATACAATACGTACACTTTATAAGTAACGTTAGGATCGGAATTAAAGTTGACATAACAAGAAACACATAGCAACACGGTTACATTACAAAACGGACACATTAAAACAAATTACATATACAGATAGACACAAAGATAACAAAGGAGAAATAACACAAAACAATCAAGAAATAATTTTTAATAGTCAGCAAAGTAGAGTAGTTATCAGGAACCTCAGAAACATAATTAAATTGATATTCAGGATATCTGAATATCAGGAACATAAATAAATTGATCAGGAACATGAGGCCATCAGGAACATAAATAAATTGATCAGGAACATCAGAATATCAGGAACATAATTAAAATTAACAGCAGGGTTACTGCAAAAATTTATAAAACTATAATTGTATAAATGTTTTCCCTATAATTGCCCTACAAATATTATCTTAAGGCGGTCAGAAAATTCTCACACACATAAGAAATTCTGACATCACGCTACAGTTATTGAAGTTGTATCAAATATTACGCAAGAGTGATTTTTTAATTTTATGAATTGGGTCGGAAAATGAAAATAGATCATAGTAATCATTATAAAATTTACACAGGACACGTATTGGATTAAAAAGTTCATAGTTAGATCTACAAAGCGATAATTTCAATGGTATCTATATAATATCTTGTGACCCGATTAGGAATGTTAAAATTTATTTCATTAAGGAGAAATCATGAACTTATTTCACCATTAATTAATTTTACCATAAATGTATTATTTAACGTCATTCTTCCAGATTGAAGTGTAGGACGATCTAAAATTTCAATCTGTGCTCATATTGTGGCAAATCAGTGTTATTACTCCAACCTAGGCCCAGCAAAGCAAATAAAAGAAATTGTTTCTGAACTGATTCGATACTATCACTATAACAAGAATAATTAGGTGACCAAACAACAGATGCATACACAAGGGTAGGCCTAAAGAGGCCAGACCACGTTTTAACGACACCCAAAGAGATTTTTCCTTATTAACGCAAGAATCGATATGTAAGTTAAACCGTAATCTATGGTCCAATGACTCACCCAAATCAAGAAAATTTGCAACATTTGCAAGACATTTATTATCAATATAATATACTATAGGGATCAACGCTGCTCTACTAAAGGATGACTTTTTACATTTCGAATTTCTGCAATAATTTCGAAGTATCAATATTTTCAAATGACAAAAAGAGTTTAATTAACATCATTTGCATACATTAATAATTTAGAAAAACGAACAACGGAATGAAGGTCATTAAGGTATAATATAAAAAGAACTGACTACCTTGTGGAACACCTGAAGTGACAGAAATACAAAATGAAGAACAATTTCTAAAAACAACTTTCTGCGATCTACCTCTCAAGTAAGACGATACCTACTTCATCAACCTAGGTGGGAAGCCCAAGGGATCAAGTCTAAATAGTAAAATTTCATGATGAACAGCATCAAAGGCATTATTAAAATCAGTATAAATAACATCTGTCTGAAAATTGTATGAAAACGCTCAACATACGTGGGTAGACAGCTTAAGTAAGTTCGTCAATGTTGACTTAGAAATACAAAATTTTGGGCCAATCAAAAAACATTTAGAGGTGGTTCAACGCGATTGAATATTAATATTTCATATTCTTTTGAATAAAATGTCTTTTATTAGCCTTGGGTCATTTGTGGGTCTTCTTATTTTATGTAGAAAAATATAGATAGTTTTTACACATAAAATAATTTTATAAAAAAATTGGTTAAAAGTTGTTTTAATTTATATTCGCGAGCAATAAGCAGATAATTGCACCAAAGATATATTACAATGGATTATTTTGATCCCTGGAGCACTGAAGGGTTAAATAAATAAAAATTAACCGAGTTTAATATAAAACCCCGTTTTCGGTCATTTTTATTTAAAAATTCCTTAAAATCCAAACCTGGCCTTGGCAAATAATGGGTTAACGTTCTCGGATTTCTCCCAAATTTTAGGAACGGAAGTTCTACACATTTCGTTATTATATTTTAAGCATCGCATCTAAAAATTCAACAGCACTTACAAAATATTTGAATTAACCCCAATTTCAAAGGGTTAATGGGGTCAAATTATTTTTTCCGAAACCCTAAGCTATTAAGATAAAATATAACATTTAGAAGTAGACAAGTAATGAATTTTTGATACGAAGTATTTAGAAAGAGTACATTTACAGAATATTTTATAAAAATCCCATTTTTCTCGAAATCCGTAAAAATAACATCCTTGCCAAAAAATTCTGGCATAGGGATTTACCTAAAAATTCATACAGTTAATCTCTAAAATGCGTTTAACAAGACCTTGAGCTAGATCAATTTTTTTAAATTTTGTTTAAGAAAATTTTTCAAAACTTGAAAATGGAATTTTCACAATTTTATCGAAAAAATTTCCATTTTCGGTCTCAATGCTTAATAGGTTAATAAGGTAATAATAAAACAATACTTCATATCTGAGTACTTACAGGTTTACAGACTAAGACAAAATGTTGACTTTAATCAACTTCTTCAAGTTGAAACAAATGCCATCAAATTTCATGACCTACTTTTTATGGAACAAAAGTGGTCCGGGGAATTTGCTATTTCTTGGCGAGTTTTTACTCGCTTTTGAAGTTTTATAGCTTTTAGGAAAGATAATTTAATACTGATAGGGAATCATATAACAATTTGTCGGAAAAATTAAACTAAATAACGAGATTTTCATAAAATCTGAAAGAAAGTCATATTTTCCCCATATAAAATTGAAATTTTCAATCGCGTTGAGCCACCTCTACATGTTTTTTGATTGGCCCAAAACTTTGTATTTCTCAGTGTTTTTGCTATTCGCATATTTCTAGGGGGTTCGACCGAGAGTTTGAACACTTTTTTTTCGTAACATAATGAAGGGGCACCCTAATGGACACATAGACGGAAAGACGAACAGACTGACAGACGCACAGATGGACATTGCTAAAGCGATTCAGAAAGTGATTCTAAAAATCTTAAGAATAAACTTTAAACGTATTCAATAGGAAAAATATTTCAAATGCTTATACTTCTTAATTTGAGAATTTTCATGACTTTATCAAAACATAATAAAATACGAAAAATTTTAATTAGGAAATGAAAAAACGTTAACATGAAAATTTTTCTGTTAGTTCTTAGAAGACATAACCACAGAAGTTTTTATTAGGTTAGGTTGAGAAAAGGAGCCATGTATACACATAGCTCATATCCGTTGTACCAGTTTATAGTCTTATGATGCGTCAGGCTGGATATAATGCCGTAGGGTAGATGGTTGACCCTGGTTTTCGCAAATGTAGGACAATAACAAAGGTAGTGTTCTAGGGTTTCGTCATCATCTCGGTAAGCTCTACATGTGCCCGATTCTGTCATTCCAATATGGAAGGTTCCCTTCTCTAGTTTTCGAATTGTTGGGGATGTCCCATAATATCTTCGTGACCTTAACCACGTCAGCATCATCCCAAATTGATACATGATAACTGGTCACCCAGTCCGCTATTTTCAGTTTGAGGAACTTGAAAGGTATTGGGTTTACTAAATTGATTCTTTCCAGGAAAGAAATCTTCCTGACAAGACTCATCTCATTTCTTATTATACCACTGTGTCCTGGTATCTAACCAACTTCAAGTCTGCCCCTTCTGGAGAAGTTTTCAATCCCCTCGTTACACTTGACGATAGTCCTTGACCCAGTTTTTTTCCAAAGATATCGCTCTGATAGCCGGTAGACTGTCAATAGATATTCTCACGTTTTTAGGTTTTGGGATTCCCCGTGTGTTAATAAATCTACTACATTCTGTTATCGAAAACAATTCAGCCTGAAAGACGGAGTGTTGGTCCGGAAGACGGGATAATTTCCAATAGAACGATTGAATCCGTCCGTATAGAATTGTGACCCTAGAAGGTTTCTCAGAATATTCTTGTTCATCCAGCTTTCCATGTCTTGGTATACACATGCAGCAGAGGTTTTTCGTCGACACTTCCGCGATTGTATCACAGCCAATATTCACTGTGTTGAATAGCGGTACTTAGACCAAAATTTGTTGGTGTCTGTTCATATAGGCGGTGATATATTCCCCTGTTTACTTATGTATATACACAGAGTCAGAAAAAAATGCCGATGAGAATTTTGCATATACTGTTTTCATTGTTTCCCTTTGGGCAATACCGTTATGTTGCGAAACTTTTTGGATTTCTTTATGATTGTTAATAAGGTTCTGACCTATAAAGTAAAACTTTTTATCAAATGATGCATTAATTTCTCATCTTTCGGCGTCGAAACAGCGATTTAAAAAAACAACAGTTTGATATAAATGCATTTAATCAGCAAAATATGACAAATGTGGATATAATATGACAAATGTGGATAAAGTTCGGTGTGATGAATCTTCGGTATGACGATTTTGGAAAAAAAAAAATTGGAAACAGAGAGCCTATTAGTTACGTAATAGAAGCGGCCATCCAAGGAAAACCACTGAGTGGGATGACAGGAATATCGTTAGAACAGTCCAGCGTGATCGATTTAAAATAACTCCCGAAATTGCTTCGGAGTTAAAAAATAGCCCAAATATGGAAATAAGCACCTCAACCGTACAGCGCCGCTTCAGAGAAAATGGCTTGTTTGCCCGCAGAACAACGAAAAAAACGCTCCTCATTCCTAAAATGTGGTCCTTCCGCTTAAACTGGTGTAAAGGGAGAAAGACTTGGGTGTATGATGATTGGACCCATGCATTTTTCTCTGCTGAGAGCAAAATTAATCCCATCAGTTCAGATACGGGATGTATGGTGCGCCGCAGAAAAAACTAAAGGTTCAGTCACAAATGCGTTCAAAGTACGCTAAAGGATTTTCCCTATCTGATGGTCTGGAGTCCATGACGAGCTGCGGGGTCTAAGATATTCTTTTGCTGGGACGATATGCTAACTCCGCAACTTATATTGAAATTGTTAAAAACGGCGTTTTACCAAGTATTGGCCAATTAAGTGAGCACGTAGATAAAGTCATATTTCAAGTAACCCACTCACAACAATACTTTCTTTTAATTCTTTTAAATTGATAATGAACTATTTTTTTTTTGCAAAGGTAAAGGAATATAAGGACCTTTTGGGTGATGACTCAATGCCATGGCCGGGAAAATGGCCCGATCTCAGCCCCATTGAGAACGTTTGGGCCACTTTAAATCGAAAATTATCCCAGCAAAAACCAACTATATTCCAATGTAAACAGTGAGGGAGAGTCTGAGATTATAAATTTAATACATATGCACTATAACCAAGATTAGCTAAGCTAAACTGAACTAAATATTGTGGATAATTGACAAACATTATGAGCAAAGTGTTAACAGCAGTTATAAATCATGTTTGTCATATTCAGAAAGACAATAATAAAATAAAATAATTAGTTTGGATTAACATTTAATACTTGAAAACTTAATAAACCGCGTGTTTGTTATGTTGTAATTAAATATTTATATTATCGCTCTTTTCCATCCGCAAAACATGCAACAAAAAATTTTATTTTTTAGTTGTGAATATTTACCCAATTATACAAAGAATTATAAATGGTAGGAAACAGCTTTATATGGGAACTATGACTAAAAATTGTCCTTCACGGTCATGTTCACTACTTACATATTTATATGCCTAGCTAATACGCATAAAGCAAATTCAACCTATATATGTATGGTAATATGGGTTTTATGACACTAAAGGTCGATGTCGTAGGGGTTATTTGTAAGGGGACTAGGTCTTTCATATAGATAAATTCCAATTCGATTACAAATTTATATGGAAACACAGACAGACAGTCAGACAGTTGGAAGGACATTGGTAAATCGACTCAGAATCACTTTTTGGGTCTATATCAAGTACTTGAGGTAGTTAAAATCACCAGCACAAATTCACTTTACCCTCACCACTTAGTGGTAAAGGATATTATTTGTTTTCGATCCGTCTGTGTGTAAGACTTGAATATATTTTGATAAAAATTGGTGAAGATTGGTGCATCCATAGAATTTGGTGCATGTGTGAATATTATACCAACTTATCACTTATCTGAAAATAAACCCTGTAGGACCGTTCTTAGTCATAGTTCCGTAATAAGTTGATGCCCGATTTTCATTTAAATATATTAAAAAACAAAGTTCAGTTAGCAACAATTTCGGTATCCCCAATGAATCCGTTCTCTGTGGGTATCTGCTATTTCACAGTTGACAGCAACACTGGTCATTCACTTTCCTTCAGAAAATTGTGAAAACCGGCGCAATTTCAGACCTTCCCACATACAAATGTCTCCCATAAGCACGTTCAAAGTTACCCTTAACTCTAGGTTATCACAAGTATTTTCATTTTGCGGTCCTATACATATAAAACCCCTGAAAATTATGGTGTTTTCTTATATAGCACAATTGATTTCAGGAATTGATTTCACGAATCGCGGTTATTGCGTACCAAGGTTCGAGGATTAAGGTTACATAATTTGACGCTTAACTCTAAAAGGGTGAAGGTAAGATACGGAGCTTATTTGCTTTAAGAATAATATTAATTAGTTCTTAATATCTCATTACAGCATTGGCGACCATTTTTGATTACCTTCGAACGACTAATTTGATTTTATCTAATAGGGGGAGTAGTGCCACTTTCTGTAATAGGATTGGGATCAAGTTATTGACATAACTTTTGTATCGAACTCGGACACTACACAGTGGCGCCCTTAGAACAAATGAGTTTTCAAAAATCAAAAATTTCATATGCGCCTACGATACTTTAAATAAAGTCATCTTATACAAAATTGTTCAATGATTATAAATTTGCTGCCTTCAATAAAATCAGATTTTTAGTGTAGAAGTTATAACCATTCAAACGATTGTCAGTTTTCAAACAAGCACACAAATTTTAGACAATTTGGTCTAGTTTCAGATAGAATATAAAAAAAACTAGACAACTAAGCGTAATTTTTTTTATTTCCATTGATTTATGTATTTATTCAGTATATTAAAGAAAATAAATTTTAGTGCCTGCTTTTTGCTTCTCCAGGTATATCGCTATTTACTAACTGCCTATTTTTTTTAAATTTTTCAATTTTGATGGAAAATAAAAAAATTTTATGTTCTTTGAATATTCCTTTTCATAATCCAATAAACTCCAGCTGCTTCCAGCTGCTCGTTCGGCGGCTAGAAGTAAAAAAGTTAAAAAAGACATTGTTACAGTTAAAAAAAATACACAATTTTTAGGCAATTTGGTCCAGTTTTTAGTGGAATATAAAAAACTGGGTAACTAATCGTAATCTTATTTCTATTGATTGACGTAAGTATTCGCTATATCATGGAAAGAAATCTTGCTCTCTATTTTTTTTTTCACTATTTTTAACTTTGATGGAAAACAAAAATATTTTTATATTTATTTATGGATAATAATTGTAATATATAAAGAACTTGAAAAAGAATCATAAATAATATAAATTGTTAAAAATCATGTTTTTTAGTCAACATAAACATGATTTACTTCACGCCGTTAACAAATTTCAACTTTGATAACCCATAAGTAAGCATCTTGAAGGTGTAGCACTTTGTTCAAACAGCTATCATATGCTTTTTATCTTATTTGATTATCTCAATCACTTCAAAAGTTGTGATTTTTGCAACGAATAAACTTAAAAGGCGCCACTGTGCGCTATTAGAATTTTAGACTCTGGTGTACCCTTGTACCCTTTTTTCAGATCATTACAGGATAATCTACAGCATTGACATTTCTTTGGGAGAACTGATTTCATATCGGAGTGCGAGGAAGGCTAAGTGTATTATATTCCGCAGCCTTATACAAAATCTACCGCCTCCGTATTTGACAGGCCGGTCATTGTTCAAGAGAGAATTCAGCATGTCTAGTGATGAAAACACTTAAATAAGCATATATTAATTCCTACCCCGAGAGCTTATGCTATTCAGAACGGAAACTTGAAAACTCTTCAGTAAGGCGAAAAACAGAAGAAAACTGAGTATTGGGATAACTACTGTATCAATTTCAATGTGAGGAAATTAACGAAGGAGCGGTACTTTGTAAAGTCCTTCCCAAGAAACCGAGCACAACCAGCATTCCCTACGAAATCTGACTGCAGTTTCGAGGAAAGCAGCAAAGATACTATTGAACTTCTAATGGATAGTCTCGTCCCGAGTTTCAGAGATGAAGTGATAGATACCTCCACGAGCGCTCTCAGATAAGCCGCAGTTTCTGAACATCGGCAATTAGATCAATAGTGGACGAAAGCAAAGTATAGTGGTCGGTATGACCTTAAGTATTACAAGTCAGCAGGGCAGATGGTATATTCCCGGCTCTTACGTAGGTGTCCATAGAGAAAATAATGCCATGTCTACTAAGGATTTTTTATGCAGCCTGGCATCAGGATATATACCAAATAAGTGGAAAGAGGTAAGGGTGGTATTTATCCCCAAACCGGGAAATATAAACCATAATACAGACTTATCATTTTATTATCGTTTTTACTGAAAACCTTGGAGAGATTTTTATTTTTTTTATTTAGTCCATGGAAACGAATCCTTACAGACAATATAAGTAATTCTATAAATGAGACTTACAAACAAAAATTTTAATTAAGTGTTCAAAAATAAAATAATATAGAGTTTGAAAAAAAAAATATTTTTACATTTGTATAAACAGAAAATAGCAAAATAATATTACGTTTAGTAACATTAATAATTACAGATAAATCAATAAGCATATAATATTCATTAAAACTTTTACACGTTTGCATAAAAGGTCAACATTTGCACGAAAAGCTTGAAGAGATAATGGGATGAAAGAGCGTGCTGATCGTTGCGGAACATTAAATTTAATATTGTTTAGCAGGATATCAGAACAGATATTGGTAGATGTCTATGTGAGAAATAAGCTCACAACGGAAAACTTCTGTAAAGCTCAGCATGCATAACTCAAGGAAAGGTAAGTGGATACAGCTTTACACGAAGTAGTTGGAAAGGTTGAGGATGGCGTTCATTATAAGCATTATGTTTTGGCTTCCATATCGTCATGGAAATGGCATTCAATAATGTCAAAATATCATGGATCTAAAAGCCTTAGATAATAATACAGATAATCCTATGGACGTAAAACACGCTGAAGAGCAGGATGATAAACTCGAAAATATGTGAGGGGGAAGTGAGAAAGTTGGTGCGGAGGGGAACTACACAAGGAGGAGTTATGTCTCCTCTTTTGTAGAACCTTGTGATCAATAAAATCCTCCGAGTTGGTTCCCTTTCCTAGAAGGACACAGGTGCCCGAGTTCAATCATTTAAGATTGGAGGGGAAGACTCTGTTATTATCAAGGGAAGCAAAGTATTTGGGTGTTATTCTGGACTATAAACTCACTTGGTCGAGTAACGCAGAGGAAAGTATTAAGTAGGCGTTATGTGTCTTCTACACTTGTGGGAGGATGTTTGGTAGAAGATGGGATGTATAAAAAAATATATAAATAAATTTTGACATATGGTAATCTGCTGTGGTCAAGAGTCGAGGCCTTTCTAACACCTCAGCTCTTTTATGGACCAAAGCATGCAGTTGAATGCAACTCCCAGGGATTTGGGTTTACACCGCAACCACATCGATATCCTCCAAAGGGCCGTATCCAAAGGTCAGTTGGAATCAAGATTTCTCGGACTCTGACTACCCATGGTACCAGAATATAGTCTTTGTCGTCCAGCTACTACCAGTTTATCACCAAACAGCATTGGACTGGAGGTAATCCAAAAGGTCTCTTCCACTCGCATACATCCACCATGAGAGTGAGTGCATAGGTTAATAACTAAATCATTCTTGAAAAGTATTAACTACACATTCATGTCTGTCATGTCGACTTAACCACATGGTGGTCTTAGCATTGCGTGGGACTATGCGTCCACCGGTGCCCCGCCATAATACGGATTACAAATTTAGAGAAATGTATCTGGTATACACTCCTCCCTTTGTTATTATGTCGGTCCTATCTAAACTGTGTTGCTCTGAGGCTTGCAACGTCCGGTTGAGCGCAAATCCACGTCGAACTGTGTGCTTACGGAAACGAAGCTCAGCGAAGGGCCGCACAGTGCTTTGATCCCATATAAGGAAGGGACAAAAATAGAAGGAGTTATCGTAAATGAATAAAAATTGGCATGCTGGTTTTATTTGTCAAAATTAGAAAAAAAACGAATTTTTGAAAAAATTGGTGCAAGGACACTCATACCTCCCATACATCCTGACCTTAAAATTTTGAATAAAATCTACAATTCGGCTTTTAACGACTTAGAAACTTGTTATAATTGTAGATATAACGTAATAACAATTTCTGTTAAATTTTGTTTAAATTTCTGAAAGGACTCGTTTTGCTGTCATACATCCTTTTTCTTAAAAGCCAAAATACGCTCTGAAAACCATCCAATTGTCAAAATTTTTATTTTTCTTCAGTCCAAATTAAAAAAAAACTCCACATCGGCACAATGACATTCACACCTGTCGTACATCCTGAATCTTACATTTTGAAAAAAGCTTCTATTCTGATTACAATGTTGTAAAAAAATTTTTTCCTTTGTTGAAATAATAAAAAATGTATACAATTTTTACAGAAACAGCGCAAGGACACACATATATCCTGAATTTGAAATTAACTACTACCAAAAAAATAATAAAAGTATGATGGAAAAAGTTTTTATAAATAAATACTTTTTGTAATATAAAATAAATATTTATTAATATGTTTACGGAACAGCTTTTTAGAGTTTAACAAAAAGAAAAAACATTTTATTGAACGTCACTGGATTCTTCCGAAGAATACGATTCACTAGAAGAAGAACTAGCATGTATTTCAACATTTACACTTTCCTTTACAAGATATTTTTCTAATTCTTCGTCATTAGTTTTATTTGTTTTTTTATTTAGCTTTCTGTTTGACGACAACACAGGATCTGAAGCCAACAAAAAATGGGTCATTAAATCCTTGTTTGTATTTTCTCTGGATGATTTTCGTGTATGTGATAATCGGACCTTTCTAACGTTTTTGTGGTTAGCTTCAATAGCTTCTTCAGACAAACATCCTTAAAAAAAAAATTATAAAAGAATACTGTTTTATATAAAAAAGTTAAGTGCTAACAAACCTATTGGAATATCAAAAAACTTAAGAACGTCACCCGTGTATAAGAACTTTGTGTACACCACTGGGCATATAAAACCAACTATAGTGGGATAAATATATATTTCTTGTGGTTATTAAAAGTTCTTCGAATTTTTCATTATTTATTGGTATCCCACAAGACAGCACCCTTAATATTATATGGAAATTCTCAATTAAATCTTTATTTATTCCAGTAATTTCTGCGGATATAGCACTCTTTTCAAAAAATCGCCTAGCCGTATTGCCGTCATTCGTTGTGACAAATCCAGATTTGACTTGATCAATAACCAATCCCATTCTTGTTTTAAATTGATGTTGGATTGTTTTTTTTTTGTTTTTAATTCTCCTCTGGTTTCTACACTGACGCGCCATTTTTTGAATCCAAGTCGGTAGGCAATGTGTAACACACATTCTAAGAAACGTATCCAGCAATGTAATGTGGAAAGACCAAATTTAAAGTTGTCTACAATTGTTTCTCTTACGAAGTCGATTTTGTTCATTTGGGTTGGACTTGACTTACAAATGAAGCATCGACTTGATGAATTTGTATTACTGATTACATTTGCCACTGATCCGTCTATCATGATACAATGCGTTTCATAACAAACTTCTAAATCTCTACCGTTTCTTTTTATAATATCGGTTTCTAGACTTTCTATTGATTTTGTCATTGTCTTGTATTCTTCACGTACAAGTTCAGCATTTTCTTTCGATAAAATAAATTTAATTGGCCTACAGAATCGTGTCGAAGATGAAGCCTTGTTGATCCAAATTTCCTTCTGAGTTGTAATGTTTACCATTCTTAAATAATAGAAGAAGTGAAACGTTAACTGAGTGAAAATTTATATGGTACAAAAGTTGTTTAATTTGGTGGTATATAAAAAATTATATTAACACTTGTTTTAGTGGCCGAAAATTTTCGTTATTTAATTGGGGATTTTTAAAAATTCATGGTTTTTTAAATAGAAAATGGCTCATTGAAAATTTTAAAAAAATTTCAGGAAACAGATTTCTTGTAACAACTAAATATATTGCCAACCTAAATTTTCGGTCTGATTTACACTTTACTTACTTAAGAGGTACAAATGCTATGAAGAACATAAACTCGTCTGTCTGGGTAGAATCTGCCAATTTTTGTTTATATTGGCTATGGCCAGAACTGCCATCCATGCCCCACTTACAAATTAAAGACAATTTAGATAAGTCATCTTGCTCTTCACATAGCCCCAGTATTCCTTCTGCTGTTCTACGCATTAAATATTTTAACTTTAATTCTGCTGATGTTTCTCTAGCCGTAAAAAGCGGAACAATTTCTCGTTTTTAGCATTGTAAGGCATATAAGGAGGGCAAACAGTTTGAATGTAAGATGTTAATTGTTTGACGAAGAACATTGTACTTTTTTTCTGAAAGGTCTAAGTCCATATACAGAGCCAAAGCTTCAGAAGGTAGTAAGTTTTTTTGGTTATTCTTACTGATTTCGGATTTTTTTAATTTTTCGACAGCAAATTCCAATTCTGCTAGAGAATATCTGTCAATCAACTCAGCAGTTTTACGATGTTTTACTCTTAGTGACAATTTGTGAAATGGTTTTGCTGGTCTACCTTGTTTTGTTTTTTTTTTGTGTTGATGTTGTTGCTTGCATTGCTTCTGTTTCCACTGTCACTGGTGTTGCTTCAACTTGTTGTTCTTCTGCTTCTGCTTGTTGTTCCTCTGCTATTGGAGCTGTATTTCTGTTTTTTCCTTCATCCAAGTTTTTACGACATATTTCACTTGTACTAGGTTGCCAAAAAAATATTTTTTTTTTACTCTTTTTATTATTACTAAAAATTTATTAAACTTACATTGTCTGTATTAAAAAACAGCCAGTTTAACCATTTGGAATACTTCTTTTCAAACACACTTCGATTATATTTACTTGCTTTCCAATAAGTGCTCATTTGAGAATTGAAAATATAAACTTTTTGATGTATGTTTAATTTTTTTAAATTTCGTTTTCCAATATTGCGTTCTACAATTTTTTTTAATACAGATATTTTGTTATTTGGAGGTGCTGATAACCAGCACTCAACCAAATCAGAATTTTTTAATGAAGAACCCATTACAAAATTAATTTACACGATTTTCGTTCAATTTAAATTAAATATTGTTAAACACTGCACTTAAACAATTGACAAATTTAAATTGACTTTATTCTTTCACTTTTATTATTGTAAAAAGTAACGGTAATGACTGGTTTTAAAAATGTAAGGAATGACGATGAAAGTAATAGAAATTTAAAGAAATAAATAATAAAAAGTTATTGTTGTAAATCAAGATTTTTGTTTTGTAATTTAAGTGTTGTTGTAATTTATTTATTTTTTTAGCCTGTTGCAGAAGATATAGTGTATAAAAGTGCATTACATAGGCGTTAACATCTATTTTTTTTTTTATAGTTGTCATCAAAATGGGCAACTACTTTTTTCCTCCCTATTAGGTGAAAGTCTAAGCACTTAAAAAAAAGTAAAAAAAAAAAACAATTAACACTATTTTTTTTTTTTAATTTTTTAAAACTCAAGAAATTTTTGTAATTTCAACAAAAAATTTATGTAATTCTCGACTTGTAAACAAAAAGTGTTTTTAGCTAAAGTTTTTTTTTTAATTTTTGAAGAATGCTTATCTATATTCAAGTACTTCTGCATAAACAAAAAACAAATTAAAGAAAAAACACGAAAGTTAGGTCCTTTTCCGCAAACCGTTTAATTTAAAATTACCAAACCATGATTTTAGATATTTCTAAAAAAAATAAAAAAAATTGTTGTAGGTAAAACGGGCAAGTTCTGGTTAAAGATTCTAAAAGCAAAAGGTATAAGCTTCAAAATAAAAATATATTACGAAAATCCGTTAATACTATTTTTTTAGAACTCCACCAAACTTTTTGATTTTTAAGCTAACAACACAAATAAAACTAGTATTTCAAAGTTTTACAAAGTACATATCATCGAAATATTTAACCTCCATAATATTTTTTGCTTATTGGAAATGTTTCGACTAATTAAACAAAATAAAAAAGTTATTGATATCTCCAAAAATTAATTTTTGACAACTATTTCTGTAAACCTAAAACAATTTTTTTTTATTAATTTTATTTATATCGAAAAATACTTGACTTTAGCGACCCCTAGTGACGAGAAAAGATGTTACGTCAGCATGGTCGTTCTTATACGAATGAGTTAACTAAGTACCTTAAAGATAATACTAATTTCATTTACAATGGTGATAACTTCTTTTTTTTTGATTTTTGTGTATTGGACAAAGTACTGTGGGCCGTTTCCAAAAAAACCATTTAAGGGTTCAACACTTCCTTGTCGATCATTAACAGTATTTGAAAAAAAAACACGTATCCACCAAAAACCGTCAATTCCTTCCTTTGTTTACTACGTTTATCCTTACTGATTGTCTCTATCAGGGGCCTGCTGTTATCCCCAACGTTCCGAATGCACTTTTCAATCGGTCTCTGACTTGTCTTGGACGCTGTATTGGCATCTACCTCTCCCTCAAACGCTTCGACTCTTCTTCAATCCACGCTCTTGCTTCCAACTTCTCCATAATGGTCATCTTTTTCAGGAGCATTGGGCGTTTTCTGCTCATGTACTATCATTTACAATTTGGGACACATTGTGACACCGAGACACTCGAGCATATGGCTCACCCGTGGTATCTATTTATAGCCTTAGATGTGGCTTTCGTTTCCAAACTGGCCGGTTGGGTTGCTTCCTGTTATACCCCAGACAGGATAGCACTGATAGACTTAAGCCTTAACCGTTAGACGCTAAGAATAATCACTAGAATTAACTAGCTTTGCGTAGCGTTGCCCAGGTGTACCGCTTGGAGCTGGTTATAGGCACATGTTGACAACGGGCTTTACCACGTCTGCAATCAACCTTACACCCGGTACATTGGGGAACTACGATTTCGATCCAACTTAACCAAATTTTTTTTATCTTAAGATAGATTAAGTTGATGTCAACAGCCACAATTCTTCAGCCGATCAAACCTTATGTACCAAATTTAATCATAATTTATGTATAACTTCAACACTCAGTTTGCGTGCAAGATTAATATGGACACAAAAATAAACAGACAGATGTACGAACGTTGTTAATATGGGAATCAGTAAAGGATTATAGGGTATCAAAATATTCAAGTGTTTTGTAAAAATATCTTCTTGAATAAGTTTTTGCCTTTTACAAATAGATATACATATGTTTATAAGTTAACTGACAATACTGTCTATGACACATATTTAACTAATTGAAAAATACTCCTTACACAGTTGTTATCTGGATTGTCATGAAAACAAAACAAAAAAACTTTTAAAATGATTAAATGAAACAACATTTGTTGTATTTTATTTATTCGTATTTGTGTTAGTTGGCTGAAATTGATTTTCAATTTGTATTGATAAAAGTTCAACTAAACAATAAATAACTAAACAAAACAATTATTACAAACCCATGACGTATGAGTAACATCGTTTAGTTCTTTGTCCCATACACATATTGCTGTTGAAATGTTTTATCTGTTATTTATAACTACAACAAAACAACGAAAACTAAATCATTGCAAACAATTGCTCTGAGATTGTATCATAATCGCATATTTTTTGTTTCACATATAAACTTTATATGTATGAATTTACATTGAATGTCTGTTAAAATCTAATTCGGCAATTTGTTAAATTTTTTTTGTATATTATTCATTTAGATGTTATAGTGAAAAAAAATCATATATTTAAAATTATTATTAGATTTTCCACGTTTTGCCATACTTTTTAAAACATTATCATGAAAACACAAAAATTATGTTAAAAAAAATCATCAAATCTTTGCTCATTTTTTAGGGTTGCCAACTGGTTAGGAACTATTCGATTAATAATAACAGATAATCCGATTAATGTATGTTTATTAAAACTTACGTAAAATTATCAATTTATATAGTACATAAAATAATATGAATTAGATAGCAAAACTTATTACATAGCAGACGACTGGGTGCAGTTAAAAAATCAAAAAAAAGGCTTATCTAAATCAAACATTTTATAAAAACAAAAAAATCAAATTGCTATAAAATTAAAAAATAGAAAAATTTTGATTTGAAAAGATTAGTATAGAACATTAAAGTAATTTATATTTGTAGTAGCTCAAAAGTAATTTGAATTTTTCTTTTTAATATTTATAAATAGCTTTTAAACGAAAAAAAAAATTTGTTCTCAGTTTATTCCAAGTTTTTTTTTGTTTATTCATTTCAGTTACTTTTTATTCATGTTTAAAATGAAATAAAAAAAATACGGCAATATTTTGAAATTTTCTTCATATAAAAATTATATGTATTAATTTTATTCGAAAAATTTCTAAAATTCGATTGTTTGATCAGAATTTTTTTCATTTTTATTGACCAAAGTCAAATTCCAAATAATCGACTTACTAAGTATATGCGTGATGAGAAATTTATGTAAATATATGTAAAATTCACGTTTTATTTAATATTAAATTCAATAACACAAAGAAATTTCTAAAAGCAAAATATTAATTTAAACGATATTATTAAAAAAGACAATATTCAAAATTAAATAATAGCACGATGGCAGCTGTCTAGGTTTTCCGACATTTCAACTTCAACTTCTCGACTTCAACCAACGACTGACTGAATATGAGTTCTGTAACCGCCAACTAGAAATAACAACTTCAACTGACGACTGGAAAGGACAACTTTAACTGGAAGTTACGGCTCTCTTTACTGCTGACTAGATAACAACTTAGAACAGTGGGAATGACCCCACTTTACATTCGGTCATCCTGATCGTCATCTGACCCAGATGACAAAAGCTCGTCGTTTGTTTTGGCATATCGCCACAATTTCATGTTGTCACACGATTTTGATGTTTTATTCGGACCTTCTGTAGTTGCAGCTTTTTGAACATATATCGACCATTTCTTTTGACCTTTGTGATTTTGTATGGACCGAGACATTCGGCTGCCAGCTTTTTTCCTGCGACAAATTGAGTTCTTTTCATAGCAACTAAATCAGCCAATTCGTAACCAGTTTCTTCTTTTCTCTTCTTATCGTAGCTGGCTTTGTAGGACTATTGTGCCTTTGTTAAATGCAACCTGGCATTAGCGCGCATGGTCTCCCTTGTGTCACTGTGTGTTTGAACTAGCTCTTCTTCTAAGGTTTGTAGTATATCGCTGCTGACACCATTTCTCATTTTAACGCCAAACATAACTTAGAATGGTGTAAACCAAATATGGTTGACCATTCAGACAAGCGACGTATGACTTCTTCTGACCCTGTTGACTTCGTAGGAAACAGCCAGACAAATTTGGAAAACCCATCCACCATTGCAAAAATGTACTTGTACTGTTTGGATATGCTGTCCATAGGACCGAGATGATCTACATGTAGGGTGTTCAGCGGTAAATCTCCTTTCTCAATGCAATGTAGAAAACCTTCCTTCTTGCCCAACTTTTTATTGCAAATAATGCATTTAATACAGTTACTGATAAACTGATGAACTTTATGCTCTATATGAGGAATAAAGTAGTGCTTCTATACACTGTGTATAGTCTTTTGAATTGCAAAATGGCCAACGTCGTGTGCATTACGAATTATTTCGGTTCCCATCAACTTTGGTACGACTAACAAATCGTTGCCCTTTACAGTTTTGAACACCAGTCCTCCTTTTAACTTGTAATTCTCGTATGGACCTTCGGTGAGAATCTTCGTGATTGCCTGGATTTGTTTATCTTGTTGCTGGGCCTTACATAAACGTACACTTAGCTCCGACATGGTTACCATCACTTCTGCGATGGGATGACGACTTAAACAATCAACATGTTTCATTCTGTTACCAGCACGGTGCTCAACGGTGTAATTGTAGTCCTGCAGGTATAAGATCCATTGTGCCACATCGCGAGGAAGATCTTGTTTTGATGTTGTCTGCTTGAACGCAGCGCAATCAGTCACCAATTTAAATTCAATTCCCAATAAGTAGTGTCTGAATTTTTTTAAAGTTAAATAAGCTGCTTTTACCTCTAAAATGTAACTGTGCTGCTTAGATTCTTGAGGAGATGCTTTTTTGCTCCAAAAAAATACAGGGTGTAGTTGATTGTCATGCAGCTGTAATAGGGCTGCCCCAAAACCATCTTTAGATGCATCTGTGTGTACTTCAGTGTGTATGTTTCTGTTATAAATTTTCAACACTGGTTCGCTTGTTAACGTCTTTTTCAACTTCTTTATCGCCTCGATCTCCTCTACTTCTATCTTAAAAACTGCATTCGACTTCAGAAGATTTGTTAACGGAAAATAAAATTAACATACCTTATAAAGACGGCTGGGGAGTTGCAAAAACCAAAAGGGGCCCGATTAAATTCAAAAATTCCCTCCTTTGTAACAAACGCCGTATATTTCCTGCTACTTTCCTCTATAGTGACATGAAACAAACCATTTTCCAAATCCATAACTGCGAAATATTTGGAGTCTTGCAGTTTTTCGAGAACATCGTCGATCAATGGTACCGGAAAACAATCTTTTAACACCATTGAATTAAGTTTACGGAAATCGACGCAAACCCTGTGTGAACCATCCTTCTTCTTTGTAACCACCACTCTGCTTGAGGAATCAGATGTAGAATGTCTTACGATACCTTGTGCCAACCAATCGTCGAATTGCTTTTTAACTATTTCCTGCTGCTAAGGTGGTAAACGGCTAGGAGATTGACGAAAAGGTATGGCATTGTCTGGAATAATTTTCATCGTCACTGGACATTCAACCCATTTGTCGTCCGGTTTATAGGCTTCTATCATCTTCATAATTGGTTTTTTATATTTTTGTGGTACCTCTATTTGCTGTTCAACATCGACAATGTGGTATACCCTTAGCTCTGAAGTCATTTCTTCTCTCTCTCTAGCTTCTGTTGCTGTGTGAAATGTGTAACCCTTAGCGTCTGCGACTAACTTACATTTTTTAATAAAATCATAACCGATCAACGCGATGTATTTTAAACTATTATCATCGACAACTAGAATTACGTGTTCCAATTTAACACTGTCAACTTCTATTGTACCTTTAAAACGTCCTAGCACTTGAGTTTTTGAATTACCAAGCCCGTATAATACTTTTTCAATTTTCGATAATTCTATGTCTTTAAAATGTTCATCATACACACTTGCTTGAATCATTGTTACGTCCGACCCGGTATCTACCAAACTTTCGAGTTCGACAATATTTAATAACATTTTTTCAACCGCTTTTTGTCTATTATTACATTCACATTTACATAATTTTTAGTTTGTTTTTAAATGAACAATCTTTTGCAATATGACCGTTGTTGTTGCATTTAAAACACTTAGTAACAGCTTTACACTCTGCTCTCTTATGTTCGAACGACCCGCAATTAAAGCAATGTTCTTTTTTATTACCGTTCTCTTTATAATTGTCATTGCGCTTATACGTACGATTTATTGGTTCGCTTTTTATTACTCTGTTAAGAATTTCGTATTGATCTCTTAGTTCTCTAAAGTTTTTTGTGCTATACAACGAGTATTTGAGTTCACTTTTAATTGGAAGTCCATCAGCCATGTACTGAATTACCGAAATGTCTTCAATAGAACCGAGAGACGCGATTTTCTTCATTTGAAGCACGTATTCATGGAAGTTTTCAAAGTCTCTTTTTTTCGTTCACTCAACTGTTTATGTAAATCAGCACTATTATACTCGACATGAAACTCACTAATTAACGCGCTTCGTAATTTTTCATAGTCGCTGACTGTAACCGATTCAAGGAATAACTTCGCTGTTTTTAGCATTTTATTTCTTGCTTGCGCATATTTTTGTTTTACATTTAATCCGTATGCTTCTGAGTTATTGTCAAAGTTTTCGAACCACTGTTTAATTGGAATGGATATGTCATCGCATTCTGGTATTATTTTGCCAGATGTGTCCACCGAAATATTAACACGATTGTCTTTGTCATATTCTTCCTTATTAATTTTGAGTGCAATTAATTTCAAAAGTTCACTTAAATCCCTGGAGTCTACATTTGAGCTGCCTAATTTATTTTCGTCGTTAATCGGCATTTTCACAATTTTTTCTAATTCTTCTACTCTTTTAGTTTGTTTTTTACTCTTTTTTGGTACAGAATCACTCAAACAAAATTCTGATGTTATACGTTTTGATCTTTTATATTCGCGTGCTACCGAACGAGTAAAATATTTTGGACCGACGTTCTCGCTTTGATTTTTTTTTCGTACAGTCTTGCTTCTCATTTATTATAATAATTTTCAGCTTTGCTGTTTACACCACTGTTTAAACCTCGTCGTTGTAATAGTCCCGTTTTATTTTTAACACCGTACTTATTCCTTTTTATCTTATGTACAACTATTTTACTTTTAGATTTTTTTTCATACAGGTTTGCTTCTGTTTTATTTATTATACTAATTTTCTGCTGTGTGTTTACGTCTCAGTCCTGTTTTATTTGTAACACTGTACTTGTTATTTTTTATCTTATTTACAATTATTTCGCTTTTAGATTTTTTTTTTCATGTGTTGGGCGGTTGAGCCCCCAATTGTAAAATTCACGTTTTATTTAATATTAAATTCAATAACACAAAGAAATTTGTAAAAGCAAAATATTAATTTAAACGATATTATTAAAAAAGACAATATTCAAAATAAAATAATAGCACGATGGCAGCTGTCTATGTTTTCCGACATTTCAACTTCAACTTCTCGACTTCAACCAACGACTGACTGAATATGAGTTCTGTAACCGTCAACTAGAAATAACAACTTCAACTGACGACTGGAAAGGACAACTTTAACTGGAAGTTACGGCTCTCTTTACTGCTGACTAGATGACAACTTGGAACAGTGGGAATGACCCCACTTTACATATATAACGTAAATACAATTAACATAAAAATTGCTATTTAGTTTGTAAATTTGTTAATTTTATAACCAATGATATCCGTACATCACCATGTCTACGCAAACTATGCGTTGCAATTAAGAAATATCCTTTTATGCAATTTTGGTTAAATGCGGTTGTTGTGTATAAAAAAATAAAATTCCTATTACTATCAAATTTAATTTTAATGAAATATTAAGCAAAATTAAATAAATTTTGGGTATACATAATAATAATATTTTAACTACATCTGACTATAATCTAATACAAATAAAATACAGTTAATAAAAAGATGGAAGGAGTAACTATTAAACGATCCACAATATTGCGAATATCCTAGAGAGCTATTTTTTATTAATTTTCTTGTTATTTATTGTAATTGAAAAGTTTAGCTAATAACAATAAAAATAAAAATATTAATAACACTACACAAAAATTGCTATCACTTCTAAAGCGATTATTTTTTCTTTTGTTTCCTGTCGGAAGTAATTTGACTTTTTATACTTAGGAATGAAATCGAAAAAATTTCTACATATTTTTTTCTTATTAATTTTTTAACAGTTATTATTTGGTTGTTTTTTTGATAGAGTTATCTTTAAAAAATGTGCCAGTTATAATGCTTAATGACAACTGTGTTCATTTGTTGATGGTTTGGTTATAATGAGTAATGAAATGGAAGTATGTGCTAAATTACTAAATATTTTCAACAAAATCCAACTTGACCAAGAAAATAGGAAGCATATTGAAAAGAACTCCCAATACATCTGTTAGAAAATCAGTCCAGTAAGCTCAGTCCTTGCACTATTTGGCGCGAAAAGCTAAAGCCAATGCAGGTTCGAAAACATAGAAACTCTGTAAAAAAAAAATGTTGAGGCCACAAACAGAGCACGGAAATTCAAATCATGTTTAAAAAAATACTAATGCTACTTAGTGGATGGTGAAGCGTATGAAGTGTCAGATTTTTCGACGCCTCCATCTGGACCGACTATACGATACCTTTTACAATGCGTTTATATACCCTATCTCTTAAGTCCAACTAATCTTATATATAACACAAAAGGATGTATGTTTGTTTGTCATTTATAGGAGACTACACCACAGGACCGATCGTCTTGAAAGGTTTACAGTAACTAACTGCCTATCCCGAAGGAAAAATAGGCTATATTTTTTTGGATTTTTCAAGTGGGCGCGGCACCTCCCATATAAAGTGAATTTTTAACATATAATATTTGGAGTACTATGAAAGCAAGAGCTCTGAAACTGTGCACATGCATATATTAAAGTAATTCGAAGAGTTTTAAAAAAATGGACGGGATCGAGGCAATGGGCATGGCACCCACCATACAAAGTAAATATTTTATGTCATATATCTCAAGTACTGTAACAGATAAAGTCTTGGGACTTAGTATGAGTTCATAAGTTATCAACGTTAGTACTCGTTAAAAAATATCATATCATCATATATTTACAGTTCTATGGCAAAACAACGTTTGACGGGTCAGCTAGTTAGGTATACAAAATAAGCATAAAACAAATTTTAGTTGCATTATTCTTAACTTTTTTGCCTTCGGATATGAAAAATTCATATCGGATGCTATATTTATATGGGGACTAGGTCCGAGCCTCACAGATAAGGAAATACGTTCCAAATAAAACTGCTTACTACGCTTTCAGTCAAATGAATTTTCAACAATAATAATATTTCCTCTGATCAAACAAATAACAACCCCACCAATTACACTGCATACCCAGTTCCCAATCCTATTTAAAACATGTCGTATGCTCAAGTCGGGAAATCCATTAATATTCCTCCATTAATATCCAGATAAGCATAGGCTACTGGAATGCCAACGGCTTTCACCAACATAAGAAATGCATTTTACGATACAAATTTATTTTAAAATTAAAGGTTACTATACATAAGACACCAAACATCCAATTGGTAAAGCGTGCGGTGGTGCAGTAATAATTATTATTAATAAAATTAGTCATTTCCCGAATTTAGCAATGGTCAAATTATCGCAAAGCCATTTTACTTCCCCAATAGACATACTAGTTGGCTTAAATACAGAAAGTATAGGAGCTCCCCTTTCCTCAAAATATTTCATTGAAATCCGACTAAGAAATACAAGATGCTATAAACATGTTCACGGAAACAATATCAACTTCAGGAAAAGTATGTATGCCTCTTCCAGACTATGGAAGCAATAAAAAGAAAAAATATGCAACAGCTATTGAAAATCTTATAAAGGAAAAGAGAAATACCAGAAGGCAATGACAATTATACCGCTTTCCAACCTTGAAAAGCCAACAAAGTCATTGTCAAACAGCTATATTGGAAGGCAGCTCTCGGCTCTTGAGATATATCTATTGATTATATCAATGGATTATAGTCTTTGGAAAACCACCAAAAAACTTAAAAACACAAATAGCTATGAATCTCCCATTCGATATGGCAATGATACTTGGTTAGGTCTCATAAAGGCAAAGCCGTATTATTTGCCGATGGCCTCGAAAGAGTTTTCATGCTTAATACTTCTAGCTCAAATATAACGTTACCAGTAATTGAAGACCTTGTGATTGCCCCAATGAAAATTCGCTTTTCGTCATTAACTCAACGATAAAAAACAAAATCCAAGAAAAATTTCTGGCATAGGAAAATCTCGGAAAAAATTATTTGTGAGCTACCAACAATCTGCCCATAAATTATTTTTGTTCATCTTTAATTCTATTTTGCAATCTGGCGTACAGTGGGACCTTATGACTTTTTTCGTTGCAAAAATCATAACTTCTAAATTAATTAAGATATTTTAAAAATTAGAAATGATTCTGAAAGATGACTGCTTTACCGTTAAAATGAGTATGCTAGGTATACAGGGGGCTTCAAAATATCCTATCAAAGTTCAATATTATTTTGGTGCTAATATTACATGTTGCAAATATAAAGATAATGTGCTGAAATTTCGAAGTTAAAGTTTTTTTAACCCAAAGACGAACCCACCCAAAATTTATTGGAATCGGCCTATGTTTGGACCTAGTCCCCGTACAAATTTTGCTTAAAAATTGGTTTTAATGCCACTGAATATAGTGAAATTTGAATCATAATGGTTTATTAATCCAATGACGAAATCTATGAAAATTCTTTGAAGTCCGTCCACGTTTGGACTTAGTTCCCGTACATTTTCTTCAAAATTTTGTTAAAATACCACAAAAGATGCCAAATTTGCTAATTGCTGTATTATATTTAAAAAATTTACTAAAATAGTGCAAAAAACACTGTAAACTTTTAATGGAATCGGACCACTTTTGGACCTATTTTCCCGATTTTTTTTATGAAGAAAAACACCCAAAGTTCTCAAAATTCCAAGTTTCGCAATGAAATTTTATTAATTAACCACTCAAACGACTTATAATTTGTGCATGACGAACACTCTTCCAAAGATTTTCCTGGTCTCCCTCTGCTTCGGTCAGTAAATGTATGAGCTTTTTCGAAGATTTTAAATGTCGTGAATTCATTAAGCCAGATTTCCTTTGTACGATTAGAAGCTTTCTATTTTGTGTTATTATCCATGAAAATGGTGTGAAGTTTTCTTTCTTCCTGTTCTGGTAAAACGTCAACTTCTTTTACAACACCCAATCTGAATGCTCTTTCGTCTTCCGAGCTTACAAATTAATCAAATTATTTAAAATGTTGTAAAGACATTATTGCACTTTACTCTTTTTATTTCTTACCAAAATATTCTGCGACCTCTTATTGAGTCAAATGCCAACTGGCCTCAGCCAGTCATCAGCACAATAATACTAGGCGTAAAAGTTTCTATTTACTTTTTTTTTATTTTATTATGCTGAATTCAGTAACCGCTAAAAATAGTACAGGTAGCGCTAGCGAATTTTCGTTTTCTTAAATTTTTAAGTGCAAATTTTTTATTATGTTAACTTAATTTTTTAACCTTGCATCAGTTCAAAAGTTTCAAATTGTTTAAAAATATGTACATTGTAAATTTACGACCTTTGTAAAATAATCCAGCGGATTTTTTATTGTGCTGAATTTATTAACAAAATTTTGATGATCATTGCCTTCCAGAATTTGTAGCTTTTATTGTTGCCAATAAAAGAAAATTACAAAACACTAACAATCTTTTTAAAACACTTCGCCATCCTATCAAAATTAAATATGAATAAAATTAAAATTTCTGTTTTAAAACACCAAAAAAAAAATCGTGAAAAATAATATAAACAATTAGATAATATTTCCAAAAAATTAGATAATATTTACTATTTTATAACCTTCAAAATCAGCTATATAACGTAATTTCTCAAAATAAACAAGCTCGAGGTCATCAGTTTCTATAATAATTTTATTATATCTCAAACCAATGTTTCATCAGTCTTTGAATGACATCATCAGGGTTGCCGAAATATTACAATAAACATTTATAAATAAATAATATTTTAATTTTTAATAATTAAAAACTTTTATATCACCAATTTTTCAACCTCATCATATCTAAGAAATCCCCATATCTGAGCTCCATAAAACATTATGGACTTTGCAGCCGCTTGGAAAATTTTAAGTTTAAGTGGACATAGCTTAACCAAGTAGAATTAATTGCCACTTTGGACGTGGTGAGTTTATCCTCAAGATGTTTTTTGAAAGACAGGTTGTATGTTAAGATTACACCAAGATACTTCTATTCGTTCACTACTTCATTTTATTGCCGCCATATTTCCAAATAAGTCTATTACTATATCACACACCTATTCTAAATATCATTATTTTCGACTTGTCTAAATTTATCCGCTGACCATACATCTCACAGTATATGTGTAACGAGTCAATCATGTTATATATACCTCAGGAGAATCCGACAATCGGACAATGTCGTCCGCATACAAAAGGGTTTTTACAATGGTGCCAGCTGCATAATACCGCCAGGTAGATAGTCTGGAAGGTCGTTAAGATATAGCGAAAACAAAACTGGACTTAGTACACATCCCTGCTTAACACCCTGATAGACTCTGAAAGAATCAGAAAGAGAACTGCCATTCCAAGCTCTGCTAGTCGTATTGTCATACAATTTCCTCAATACGGACACCATTTTACTTGAAAGACCCAAACAACAAAGTTTATAAAATAACGAATTACTTGTGATATTACCAAAGGCCGAAGAAAAGTGTACAAAAAATGCAAAAGTTTTTCTTTTCCGATTAAAACCTAAAATTCACAATACTGATTAAATTGAATAAATTATCAATTATGGAATAATCTTTGCGGAACCCAGCTTGGTATTCATTAAGGATACCGTTAAAGTCCAACAAGCTTTTAATACGACTGAGTAACAATCCCATAAGGATTTTGTATAAAGTGTCGAGAAGCGATATCCCTCTGCAGTTTGAAACAATATTAATATCACCCTTTTTGAATAACGGTATTATAAGAGAGCTCCGAAAGGAGTCAGGAATTCCCTCATGCAGAAATACAAAATTAAATAATGACAAAATTTCATTTAAAAAATTATCAGGAGCATTTTTATAAAATTCATAACTGATTCTGTCTATTCCAGGAGACTTATTGGGCTTAGTAGTTTTCAAAAACAAAGTTAGTTCTCTCATTTCAAAAGGAGAGTCAAGAAAAGGGTCGATAGCATTATGTAAACACCAATAAATTTCACTAACTAAACCTGAAGCATGTAAAAGAGATTTGAAATAATCATAAAAAGGAACAACTGCTAAATTGTTTCCCACCTTATGTCTGCAATTTCTCATCGCATTTGCAAGTTTCCACCATTCGCTACTGTTTCTCACATAACTTCGTTTTTCTGTATTCACGATTTTAAAATTTAACTTCTTCTCATTACATAACCATGAAAACATTGACCTACTCTCGACATAAGATTTTCTACTAATTTTCGTACCAGATGTACGATAACTATTCAACTTCTCAAGCATTCGTCTGCGAGTATTTCCGCACTGCGAGCATTACAAATTTTCTGAGTGCATATACACTTTTTCTTGAATGGGTGAAAGTGATTGTATGTAAATAAGATCAGCGGGATTTTCAAGAGCATTTGCTACCTAACAATTTTATTTGGGAACCAAGGAAGCTTGGCAGCAAGTGCCAATTCTCTAGGAGATAGTTAAGCTCTGCGTACAATGAAACGACTTGCGGCATGTGATCAGAAAAAGTCTTACTTGGGATCTGAAAGTCGGACAACAACTAGTAAATTCTCAAAATTTGAATGTGCATTAATTTTGTAAGCTTTTCTTAAAACCATACAAACAACCGCCTATGGTGCGGCCTTTGTCATGGACCTTAGTGGCATCCACCCAGTAAAGTACATAATTATTTAAAAAATCTAGAAAAGTTATTGCGTTTATCAGTGAGTACATGAGTCTAATAAAGAAAAAATATTTCAAAATTGTTAATGTAATGAAAGAAGTTACCAAATTTTAGCAATATTATATGAAACCAATCGACACATTTCTAATTGTTGGATGACATATATGAAGTGGCAGCTCCACAAATGGGTTTTTGGTAGTCACGAACCACAATATTGCAATTATAATTCACGTTGGACAACAATTGTTTTAAAAATTATGCATCTATCATTTTTCCCGCAATAATTTTGTTGCCGCTACAGGAAAACGGTTTATCGGCAATAATAATGCGATGATCCCCATATCATCAGCTGTATAGTCTTTATCAATAAAAACACTAGTGCCAACGAGAGACCGCCTTTTCTATAGAACAGATTTAACTTCCATATACACATTTTTTTAAACTCAGCGAGTGCCTGTGAAACAACTTCGCTTTTAAGCCCACTTAAAATAAAATTGTTACGTCTGCTTGCTTTATCAACCGATTCCAGTCTACTCTTTACACCTTGCAGTTCTTTCTGTAGGCGGCTGTTTTCAAGTCGCAATTGTCGGATTTCTGTAGAAATAGGAACCAGAAAATCTTTTCTTACAACCGCTTCTAATTGGAAGTCGAGTGCCTTATTTAGCTTTTCATCAAACACGTCCCATGAGAAACAGTTCATATTTGCAGGCGGAATAACAGTTGTTCTGGTAGATGAATTACTAATTAATATGGCAGTTGCAGATGCGGTTGCTGCGTCTTCATCATTTCGATGCATTTTGTTGAATGCGGAATGTTTTTTTTTGCAGTATTATCAAAAAATATCCGGTGGGGTTTATTGCAGACTTTTTTCGGTGCTTCCATAAAATGTAAGGTTAACAGAAACTGTGTACTGTTTGAATAAATTTTTTTTATCGTTTTATATACAATATATAAAGTTAACAGGGAACCGTATTAAAAAATTGTATAAAAATTGGTTCGTTTATGTTTTACTTTTATTTAGACGAAAATAATAATTTGTTTATAAACAAATGAGCGCAAAATATTTCGTTGCTTGGCGTTTCAGTGCAGGGTTGCCAATCGGTTTAGACCGACTCTAATTTTCTTACTTGTTTTACTTAGTCCCCATATTATATTCACATCCAATAGAAATCTAAATATTACTACAGATAGAAATGACTATTAATTCTCTTGCGTTGGGATCTAGCCATTTCTAAACCTAAAACTAAATTAGAAATGGACACAACATTGGTAATAATATATATGTATTTAATAATAATATGATTATAAATTAATTAATAACTCGAGGACCGCTGCTGCTCCGCAGCATTATATTATATTACATTAATTTTTATATAATAATACCAAAATTTGCCAAGAGAAGTTAACGTACAATAAAAGTAAAGTTGATTCTTCACGCATAACTTTCCTCAAACCCCACGAATTTAAGCAGTTAATAGCTCAAAAGAAGGAGCTTGATCCACTGAGTGTTCTTAGACCTATGTCAACAGCCTACGTTAATTAGAACTCTAGTTATAGAGGTTTGAGAGAAGACAAATATTGAAAAAAATCTGGAATGCAAAGTTTATTCATAAATTCTTTTAATATATAAGATGGTAATATAATATTTAATAATAATAATAATTATTATTTTCGAAATGTTAACAGAATTTTGAGATATTTGTACAGGGTGATGCACTAATTGTGCTTCAAATTTAAGTCATCATGAATTATCCGTAGCGCCGATAAGTTTCGACCCGAAACGCTTGGATTTGTCTGCATTGATGATGCTACAGCCGCGATTTTGTCTTGAACCCGAACATGGGAATATCGATGGTACGGGTTTCGTGCATTGCTTCCAGATTCGGCAAATATATTTACTAGCCTCATAATGGTCCATCTCCGCCTCCTAAATTCCCTTTGGACGGAAATGAAAGACTGCAAAGCATGGTACCGCTACACTATCCAAAAACCTCTTTTCAGTATCCCAAACATTCATTTTAATATATCTAAATAGTAACCTGCCAAATAAAAAAAAATGAGCCGAAGTCTCACATAGAAAAAACGTTGTTATATTTTGTTTTTGTAGCACAATTCATGTGTCTTCCTGTACATATCCGAATATGGTATGATTTTAAATTGGTGAAAAAGCATATTTTTATTCAAATCCATTTTATCATATGGATATGATAATAGATTATAAAAAAACAAATAAATAATCATAATAAGTTTTAGTTTTTTTGTTTCATATGTATTTGTAAAATAAATAATTAAAATTATTAATTCCGCTGTATCAACTAAATAACACCATTCGTAAACTATAATTTATATAATTGAGCAATTCAATTATGTTGTATCGAGTACTACTTTACGAGTACAATAGTGCAAAATTGTTGTTGGTAATTTTCACTGAAAAATATAAAATAACGATACAACTTAATTTGCTATGTTTAGTAAATGTTGTATTTTGTATCACAATATATCAGTCCGAGGTAAATGACAGTTTTTATGAAGAAGAAAAAACAAATACGTACCATTTTATCAGCATCAATAATTAAAAAATAAAAAATGTCAAATAATGCAAATAACGCAAATACATCGGTAAGTTTATTTATATAAAAATTAATGTATATATATATTTTTAATATTGAATTTTCTCTTTCAGTCTCAACGAAATCGTTCTACAATTTTTTATTTGTAATCTAAATTAAAATGCAAGAGGTATGTAACCAAAACTCCAGGGTATATATTGTGAGCAGAAAGCAAACACAGACACATGTTTTCTCTTATCCGAAATAATAGAAGCAACGAAGCAACCTTTCCTCGCGGGATCTTAAATTACTAAAGATAACGTTTTGCAATATGAAAATACAATTGGCTGTTCACAACAAATGATTATATTGTGTATATTAATACAACATACAACACCTGTTGTAAATTGCCCAAATATCAATTGCATGTACCATTATATGTCAGTATGTATTATATTATTCAGTAATGACAACAGAATAATTTTATAGTACATGGGACTATAAAAATTCGGTTGCAACAACGAATCCGTTGTCTGAGTGCATTACACGAATTGCATCAATAGAGATTATATAATAATAATCTGTATCTAAGATAAATTTGAGCCGTACATCGATTAACACAAGGGAACAAAATTGAACTTTTTTGGTGTTGACTAGAACTTTATTGCCATTTTTTAGTTTTAGGTTGCTGATTTCAAATCTAGTCTCCATTTTTCTCCATCAGCTCTCATTTGTAAGTTACAGGTACTAATCTTATTTTTGACTTTTTTTAAAAATTGTTTTTTTTTTCTAAACTTCAACGATATCTCCGCAACTACTGGGCAAATTTTAAACCAGTGTAAGCACGGCTTAAAGATAATATTGTTGAAGAGTTTAAGATTTTTTGTTAACTGAATATGGTGAACCATTTTCAAGTTATTCCAATAAATGCAGTGGAAATGTCTTAATTTTGGACATAACGGTATATCACGAAAAGTCGACCTGATAGGAAAAAGCCAAGTGCAGATTTGGATTCAGCATCACAAATAACTTTAAAAACAACATTCAGTTATTAACCAACAACAACCTTGTTCACTTTTGTAATAAATCAAATTTCATTAAAATCTTTAAATATTTGTTATCTGCAATATTTGCGATCTTTTAACTAACTAGTTATAACGTGGGTATCTGTCCTTAGATATTCATCTCTAATCATGTTTTCTTTTCAAAAGTGTAAAATGTAATAAAATAGGTTTGTTAAAATTCTCCCGTTTGTCCACATTTTTCAAATTCGAATTGTGGTCAAGAAATTTCGTTTTGTTCACGTTGCACTTTTTTATTTTTGTTTATTTATTTAAGTCTATGGATTTAAACCTTTGAGACTATTTATAAAATATCGATGTTATATATAGTTACAAAAATAAATATAAGGCACTAATAAAATATTAAAAATAACAAATAATATTCAAGTATAATTTAATACTAGCAGATTCCAGCCCTCGAAATTCAAGCGCAAATTCTAGGAAATTTCATTTTTTCATTAAATAAAGACCCTAAAAGTATGCTAGTCAATTATAGCCAATTCACAAATCAACACAAAAAACAAAATCATTTTTATTACAAACACATTAACACATTTAATAAAACACACATGTATGTATGTATAATTTTATGTATGTGTTAGTAGCAACTTTAAATGCAATTTACTCAAAATAAAGGAAAAAATTTAAGAATCTGTAAATCCACAAAACTGCGAAAAAGAAATAACTTTCAAATAATATACGTTTGGTCAAAATGGGGATAAAACGGTAGAACAAATATCGGTCACACGAAATCGCCTAGCCTATTAATATTATAGATTACGATTAATGACATTTATATATGTAGAATAATCAGTAAGTTGGCAAAATCATTAAAATTGCCACGTATTCGCTTAACGGATCAGCGTCAGCATAATTTGTGCGAAAAAATGAAATACTAAGAGGTTGATAGTGACGATTCATTCGCTGAGTAAAATTTAATGTTATTTTATTTAGAATGAATTCAGAACAAATATATACATGAATCACAACATACAAGAAAGACACGTCCTTTTGCTCTTGAGAGTAGGTAACTTAATTGAAGCTAATCTCATAGTATATCAAGGAAGATCTACAGGATTCCAATGCAAACTACGCAAAAGGAAATGGAGGAACTCTTTTTGAACAGATTCGATGTGTTTTACTTGCGTCCGCTCAATTGAATTGAACACAGATATGAATTTTTTGCTGGAACATCACATATATTTGGATTTGTTTAAATTTAGTTCAATTAATTTAGTTTTTTACCTTAGACAGAAACTATCAAGATCATCTTGAATGTACATGTGATTAGAATTTTCGTCTTAGCTCAAAAATATTTTAGCATCGTCAGCGTATATTAATATATTGCGAATTTGATTACATTTGGTACATCATTTATAAAAAGGAAAAATAAAATTGGCCCAAGATGGCTGCCTTGCGGAACACCATAAAGAAGTTCTCTGCTTTTAGAATTTAAATTTTTGTATCCCACTGTTTTCTACTACAAAGATATAATTTAATCCAACTTAAGCTTTTTTGGAGTAAAACCCAAAAGATGTAATTTTTTAAGAATGAGGTTATGATTAACTTTGAGAAAGTAAAATGTACAAAAATGGTGACGATTCAACAGTCCTTACGAAAGCCATGTTGTACAAGTCTTATTATAGATGATAACTTAAAAACTGAAAATGGATTTGAGAACTATGTTTACGAATATAGATTGCGAATTTTCGGAAAAAAAAAATCATAATAATTTTTTTATTTCGGCTTTTGAGTGCAAAAATGTTTTTTTTTTTCTGTCTAGTGTAACCTGCTATATAAGAAAAATATTTAGTTTCTATTTTCTGTGTTTCAAAGAAGAGTACTTTGAAAATAACATGCTTATGATGTATATCTTAATTATGTCTTTATATCAATCTATTAAATCTTTGAGGAAGATTCTTGGTGAAAATTCCATTTATTTTAGGTGAATGGAACAAAAAAGCATTTTATAATATATACCTACATAATTTTTTCTGAAATAAAAGAAAAATCTGAAAATAAAAACAACTGAGAGTGAGAGTGAAAAAGAAAATAAAATATTTTTAAATACGCTTTTGAACTGACTCACTTAATATTCATGTTGTTGACCCAAACACGTAAATCTAAACAAACACCTCCTGTTTTCACCTGATAAGATGTTTGTTGTTGCTTCCGTTGTTATTGTTATAACAGTAATGATATTTTTCATAGACACGTAAAGAAAACATACGTACGTGCGTTGCAAACCCTTTTACATCTTCTTTTTCTCCATCATCGCCTTTTAACAATTTACTAGATGGGACATTTTGCAAGACATTCAACTTATTGTGTATGTAAATTTGTGTGCTTCAATGTAGTGTGTGATCATAGTTAAGTTAATCTTTGTATGTGTGAATGTTTATTTCCTATGTCCTTTAACAATAATGTGGCGTAACAACCGAACAATTACCTCACGTACTTATGCTCCACCTATAGTATGTACTACACCATTTCACTTTAAATATCCAAAAATTTGATTCATTTTAAATTTACTTAATAAATTGCGGCCAAAGATAAATTAGTTTCCAGATTTTTCTTTGATCAGAAAGAAACACATTTAAGATCTATAGATAGTAAAACTCTAATACCGACCCAAGAATCCATATAAATAGCTTCTGGAAAATATTTGATATTTGTTTGCACATTCTCTTTATTAAGCTCGTAAATAATATGAAGTAAAATGGATTTAATTATAGTGTGGTATGCTAGTGTGGCACAATGTTTCGACTAATGTAACATTGTTATGACTTCGAATTAGAGGTGATTCATGATTTATGCTTGCAAATTGATTTTGCGGATAATTTACTTTTCTTACAGAAACAGTGTTGAATAGAAGAATGAAAATAAATTCGTCTGGAATACATTTAGGCTTTAATAACTTTGATGGTGTATTTGCAATACTTGTCGTTGTGCTTGTCTGTGTCAAGATGGAATATAAAATTAAATATTCTTGTTGTAGTTGTTGTTGTTTATGTTGTTTTTTATACCAAATTGCTAATCGATCCTCAAATGAAATTCAAATTAAGTTGTGTCTTTATTAGTGTATTTGCTAATATTGTTGTTGTTATTGTTGTGATATTTAGCAATAATTCGATAATGGACAATTTGCAAAGAATGCCAATATTTATAAACATAAACCCATGTACATGTAAGTAAATTTGTGCGTATATCTTTTTCTCTTTTTATAAGAAGGCATGATTGAATAAATTTTGTGTGTATTAGTACACGTAAGATGTGAATCTGTATACTCGTATTTGCGAGTATTGTTGTATTTTTCAATAGCATTTCTATTCGTTAGTACGGCTGTTTTTTTAATTTAAAGGATAAAAGGATTTTTATGATAATTTATTGGAAAATATTTCAAAATCTTTTTATAAAAACACAAATAGCCTTAATAGGCAATTGTAAAATTTAAAATGGCTTTGTACCTACAGAAACTCAAGGAATAAAACTACGAGTAAATAAAATATTCACTACGAGTCTTGTTTTGATGTATTGTTTTCACCTAGTTTTGGAAGTCTTATTTGCTAGTAACACTATTTTGATTATTCTATAATATGTTCTATCTATTTTGGGCACTTGATTTTATATAAAATTTCGAGTGTATGAATTGCTAGATTTGGTTGATTCCATGGAACTTAAATTTAATCAATAACTAAACAATAATATCGTTTAATTTCATATATTGAGCGTTTCAACAATTTTAAATATTTTACTCCAATCAAATATAAGAAGTCAAAAGCATGTAAATAGCTCTGTTCGTTTAATTTCCAAGTAAAAACCAGTAAAAACCGAAATTTCAGAGAGTAAGAAAAATTCGTTCTCAAAAACATAAATATCCAAAATAGTAAACGAACTGAAATTTGTACGAATTTGTAAGTTCATAGAAACAGCTGATTGTAAACACATTTGAAAGTGAAGAAGAAGTGAAACTCTAAATTAAAAAAAAAAGAAATTTACCTTAATTAGAAAAATTTATTTGATTTAACATGTAAAAATATTCATTGGAACTAATATCATTACCTATTGCTTTTGAAAATAAACGTTTATTATGAAATAAATTGGCGGATACACATATTTTTTTGCCAGGAACCGGTTTCAAAAGATTAAAGTTAATAAAACCTGGTTATATGAATATTTACTTACTTCTTCTATCGTTAATTTCCTCAGAATTATTATATAAAATTTTTGCACAAAAATAGAATTGTAGTATTTTTGCTATATTTACCACAAAACTCAATCATATGTTTTTCAAACACATGATTTTTTTGCTTGCAAATTCTTACTGGCAAAAATATATCCAGCAAAAAGTGGCAAGTTTTCAAAAAATGAACCGTCACTTTATGCTCTCATTTGTTCTCTTTTACTGGGTTTTTGAAGTACAGTAAATATTGTGATAATTTGTACAAATTATTAAAAATTATCACGTAAACGAACAGAGCTAATGATTTAAATTATAGGGCTGTCTCTCAAATTTCTCGCATGATTTGAATTTCCCGCCATTTGTGCTTAAAGTTTTGGAAACCAAAAGAAAAAGACAGTTTGATTGCTGAGAGTTTGAGGTTAGTAAAAACGCATTTTCGTTGTTAAGCAATATTTAAAATAAGCAAAGTAAGAAAACTATAGCATGCCGAGGCAGACTATGTGATACCCTATACCATTAGTGCAGAGAATTGAATATAAAAAATGAGTGTAAAACAGATTTCAATGGCATTGTTCAAAATTTGTTGCATGATGATGCAAAAAAGTTCATATCGGATGCTGTTTTTATATCGGGACTAGGCTTTGGAACTAGTCCCTGGACCGATCATGACCATATTTGATAGTTACTTGTTTCTTACTGAAACATATACAAACCAAATTTAAGAAAATTCTGCAATATTTTTGTTTTAATTAAATGCAAGTGAAGATCGGAAAGAAGTTTTATGTTTGAGCTATGACTAAGAATGGTCCTACGGAGTAGTTTTTGGATTACTTATAAATGAGCGCAATAACAAAATCAACCCAAATTTAACGAAGATCTATATCATAATTTTGATGTTAGGGCCGTTTAAATCGATCTAATAGAGTTCATTGGTATGGGGACAAGGTATGAATATGCACTAATTTTCACTAATTTCAGTTCGAAAATTTCGTACCAAATATATATTTTTCATCAATTGATTACATACTCGTATGTATATAGAATAAATGAAATTTTGTCTGGCACTGGCTGGATTTAATATTTAAGTTTTACTTTTAAGATTTGAATAACTTATTTTTAGTTCACAAACCTATGTGAAGATTCAATAAATAAAGATGAATTACAAAAAAATAATATATATATTAGAAAGAAAAAAATTGAAAATTTTAACCAGGCTGATGATGGTAAACGCATCGGCCGTCTAAAAGCAAGCCGTCAACAGCCAGTATCGAAGAAGTACGTAAATGTGTTGGTGAAAGTCCAGGAACATCAATTCGGCGTCGTGTATATGAATTGTAAAGTTCGACCGATACTAGAACTGAATCCCAGTGACACTTCGTTTATGGACTAACTGAAAATCAAAAAGAGGGTGCAACAAAAATATTCCTAAGCGACGAAGCAAATTTTCAGCTTGGTGGCTTCGTTAATCATCAAAATTGCCGTATTTGGGCTTCAGAGAACAAACTTATGTTTGTTGGAAAAAAATGCATCGGCAACGTGTCATTGTTTGGTACGGATTTTGGGCTGGAATCGTTGGATCATATTTCTTCAAAAATAAGGCTGATCAAGCAGTGACTGTTACTGGTGCTTGATATCGCATCATGATAACAGAGATTTTCTACATGACTGCGCCATATGTCGTTCAGCCCACGAAATGATTCATTTGCTGCGTGAGACATTTACTGGTCGTGTTCTGTCTCGTTTCGTTGATCAGAATTGGTCCCCTAATCGTATAATTTAACACCATTTGATTGGATCATTTGAAGTAAACCATACGAAAACTTCCGTTCAGAACATGGAACAACAGAATTCCGCAGCCATACTGACTTCACAACAAAAGAAATTTTCATTATAAATGAGTTAAAACGTTGATGGTAAAAAAATGTGTGTCCTTGAAGAATTCCCAAACCTAAATCTGTTTTTAAATATGGGGGATAACCATGGTTGATAACCTTAAACATAAAAGTAATATCCTTAAACTGATTAAACTTCGAAAATCAGAGCCAATGAAATTAGTTATGTAAGAGGTAACACGAGTTCTATATTTAAGACCATACAGATAACGAACTATCCTATAAAACAATGTTTGTGTGTGAGGACTCAATTTCGTACGGACCGAAATTGCCCACACATTGAAGGTCCAAAGAAGAAGAGACATAGACCGGTGAATTAAATTGATCATGACCCACACAACGGACCGGTGAATTACATAAACCATGACCCACACCACGGACCGGTGAATTACATTCACCCAAACACAATAACATATACCATGACACAGGGGTGAATTACATTTTCCCAAACACTGCTACATACACCACGACAGGGAGTGAATTACATTCACCACGACGCCGGGGTGAATAACATTCACCCGAGCACTTCGAATACAACACACTCCTATAATCAGCCATCAAACCACATATTCAGCTAAAACACACCTAACATCAACCATCATACCGCACCCATAGCTACAAATATTCACCACCAACTATTAGCCATCAAACCACACATTCAGCTAAAACACACCTAATATCAACGATCATACCACACCCATAGCTACAGATATTAACTATCAACCATCAAATCACACACACACACACGAACACCATAAAACACCAGACCAACAAGTAACAAAGAGCACACCACACACACAATTTCCCAGACAAACGGTCAAACATGTCGTTTGTCATCGGTTCTGTTTCTCTCTCCCATCAAGCCTCGGATTTGAAGCGAGGTGTTACAACCATTGACAGTTCTCTTACAATCACTGAGAGTCTGTGGTCGCGACAAAGCAACATGGTGGTAGGAGAACGCCATATAAAAGTTCGTACAACGAGAAAAAGGGATCTTACTTCGATAACCGGCAAAGGGTAAGCATCGCTATGGAAAGACGACACGCGGAGACGATCGTGAACCAGAAGGACATCGGTAAGAAAACCAGAAGAGTTCTAATAAATTTTAAAGTCAGGGAATTGGGAACGATCCCAATTCAACAGAGTAGTGGCGAATTACATTCGCCGGTGGGGTGGATTACATCCATCCCAAGACTAGCAGGCAGAATTCGAGAAGTGTAAGAGCTGGACTATATTCAGCTCAGAGCAGTGGCGAATTACATTCGCTAGTGGAGGAATTACATCTGTCCCCAGTAAAGAAGGCATAAATTCAACAGTGCACGACCTGAATTACATTCAGCCAAAGAGTAGGAACGAATTACATATATATATAAAAATTTATCAATAAATAAATATATACAACCAAGCAAAATAAGTGAAGTGTTTCCTATAAATAAATTACAGTGAAAGGACCTTGGGACAGCTGAGCTATCCCAGCTTCAAACCCGGACCAACCGGACGTTCCTCACAGTGTCTCAAAATATTCAGCTGGAAAGTCCCACTATAACATACCACACAATAAAATTGGTAGACATGTAGAAAGAACCAACCGTTTTGTATCCTCCATATGTAGATAAAACCTCCTCAATTTAAAAGAGATTGTGCCAACAATATGATTTATACGAAAACCAAAATTTAAATCTCGATCTAAGTACAATCCAAGCATTCTATGATAAAGGGACGAATTCAGGTGGTTAATTTCCTGAGCACAGATCAATACTAGAACAAGAATTATGTAAAAAAGACATAGCCCTAGTCTTTGATGAGTTTAGTTTCAAAAAATTGCCGTTAGACTATTCCAAAATTCTTTGAAAAACCATATTTAGATTCAATATTATATAATCAAAGCCGTTCCCATTATCAATTGCAACTATGTGTACGTCATCCGCATAAGTATAGCATGTTCCAAATTCTGCTTGCCAAAAACATAATTGACATATAACATAAAAAGTAAAGGACCCAACACCTATCCCTGATTGCTTAGAGTCGATAAAACTTCATCATCAAAAACAACATGTTGACTCCTCCCACTTAAAAGAGAATTCAGCAATCGATAAGATGAACTCGCAAATTTGAACCGATTAGACAACTTAGCTACAAGCAAACTTATAGTGAGAAAAACAAATGCTCTTTCCTCAGAGTTTCCACCATTAAGGTTTAATCCTGTTGTATTGTAACCCTTTCTAAAACCTGATTGAAAATTGTTTACCAGATTTTCCACCTGGAACCTGGATTTGATTCCTCAAAATTATCTTTAACATTTTGGAACAACAAGATAATATATTTATAGTTTGGAAGTTGATTCCTCACGTGGAGACTTAATCTTAGGAATAGGCACAACTCTTTCACTTTTCAAGATCTGAGGGAAATAAGATTATGTTAATTTGACTGATATTGTTATGAATTTTTTTGCCTTCCGATATGAAAAAGTTCATACCGGCTGCTACATTTATGTGGGGACTGCGTCGAAAAATGGACCGATCCCAACCATATTTGTTAAGGTCGCCTATTTTTTGCGAAAACATACACGAAACAAATTTGAGAAAATCTGTGCAATATTCTAGTTTATTAACATATTTAAGTGATGATCGGCAATCAGCTTCATATTGGGGCTTATTTTTTGGACTATTGATTAATGAATGTAATCATCATAAACAAACCCAATTTGACGTAGATCTATAATATAATTTGGATATTATGTTGATGTCATAGTGGTGATTTTTATAGGGACTAGGTCTGAAATAAACTAATTTTCACCAATTTAAATAGCGTTTATCAAATAGCCGATATAAGTTTATATACTGAATTTCATAAAAATATATTCGTATTTGCTACCTGTAGTTTGATTACAAGGTTCACATGGACATAAAGATGGACAGACAGATGGACAGAAATCGCTAAATCGACTAAGAAAGTGATTACAAGTCGATCAGTATAATAAATCTTTTTGGTGGCTACAAACATCAGCAATTTTGCCCTGATCACTTAGTGATATAGGTTATAAAAAATTGACCGTCCATTTTATACCCAATACCATTAGTTTGGACTAGAAAGGAGATAGATCACAATCGTGTAGGTTGGGTCATTACCGGACATTTAAAAAGTAAGTAAATTTCAAATTTGAGTGAGAGTGTCGAATAAAATATCATTGTTTTTCAATCTTTTTGACATGTAGTTATTATATCCCATTGTTTCTTATATCTGTATTTAATATTGAAAAACATGTAATTTTTTTGCTCCATTAGTAATAAGTGTATGGTTGTGCAGTATTACCAAACTCTAATAAACAGCTTGTATTAAAATAGAAACATTTTTTTTTTATTTACTTATTTTCCAAATAATTCAGTACTGTTTTGCCGTGATGCAGGAGGTTATTGGAAATAAAGAAAAACAAGATTTTTTGGGGTTTTATTAATGGTGAGAAAATTCTCTATATTTTATTTAAAATAAATTACCTTTAAAATGGACTGCATATTAAAAGATGGAGATCCGTGTGAACGACGTGTTCGCGTTGGCATTCAAACGAAGATTAAAAAGTTACATCTAAGATTTAAATAGGCAACAAGCAATGTTTTTAGATACCGTTAACGGTTTACTCGTTAGAATCTACGTAAATACTTCCTACAAAGATGTTTACAGAAAGGAGTAAAACTTAGATTCTAACTTGTAATTAAGCCATAAAGAGGGTTAGGGTTTGCAAAAGGGCAAACTAAAATTAATAAACAAAATCAAAGAATTTGTGCTTAAACAAGTACAATTTTGTTGCTTCAGCGCCTTACAGACTTTACTAAGGTTGGTATAATATTACACATCGTTTTATATAATTTCATTATCAAAATTTTTATAAAAATGTTTGTTTATTATAAATAAAAATATATCAAATTTAATCAAATCAGAAGCTCTTGTACATTGTCTAATAAATAATATTTTAACGAAGATTTAAATAAAGAAATTCTATATAAAAATATATTAAATTTTGTGGCAAATCTTTGTTTTGTTGTTTCTAACCTACACCGGGCTACTAATAATTAATTGTTTTTCCTTGTGCTATAAAAATTTTTATTTCTTGAAAATTTTATGGTATGATGTCCAATGTCCAATTTGAAAACATATAATCAAAGTTGCAGCTTATGAAAGCCATGAATAGGCAAAACGGTTCGAAATGTTTCGTTATATAGTGATAATGATGGGTGTGTAATGGGAAGATTCGCTCCTAATTTTAAAGCTTTATTCTGTACCCGTTGAAGCACATTTCAAATCAGTATTTTTCTTCCACGCAAATATAATAGCCAAATAAATAAAATGACTTTGAATCAAAGCATTGTATATTAACAACTTGGTTTCATTTTGGAATTTCTTTTTAAATTTATATAAAAATGCAATAGCCTGAGAAGTTTGCTGACTCCAAGGTAAGTTACTTTATACCCAAATACTTCACCGATGTAACGTTTGCCATTTCTCCGCCATCTACAGAAAAAATAAAATTTTCATTAGAAGAGTACGGTTTAAATCTTACAAACCTCGTTTTGTTTGCAAATAAGTTTATTTACTCTCGCAAATTGGGATATAAGAGCAGCGTCAACTAATTATAAGCTTTTACCATGGTTTCATATATAAAAGGGCGAGAAAGATTTATTTCATCAGCGCAAATAAACAATATATTTTTAAAATATCAGGATAAGTGCCCATGTTTATCATAATATTGAAGAGATTTACCAAATATGGTGTCAAAAACTTGTTGCATTTTAAAAGTACATTGAGTGAAATTGTATCATGTTCAGCGCTTTTATTAGCTATAAGATTTGTTGTGGAACATGTAGTGCGAACAAAATTATACTTTGAATTGCAGTGAGTCAAAATTCTTAAAGGAATACAATATTCCGGTGATAAATCATCAAATCCCAATTTAAGTCTTAAATAGATTTCAAGCAATATTTATTTAAAATTTCAGCTTTTTGAAAGTCATTTGCGATTTGTTCACTATTTTCAAATTTAATATTAACAGATCGGTTTTTTTTTTTCTTTGGAATATATCACAACAACAAAATTTTACTGATGACTAAGAATAGTTATATCTGTGGTCACAAGCGATAACCGCCTAATTCGAAAATTATGTTTTCGGCAAAAATAACTTTTTATATAACTGTAATGGGCGTCAATACGACTTAGGTCAGAATATTTAAATTAATATCCTTTTAAAAAGCAGTGTTAGAGAAATGGGGATTTCACGTAAATATAAAGCGTTGTTAGTAGAATATAATAGCATACATAACACAAATCACTCTTATAAATTTAAATTTATACACAGATTTTCTCACCATAATTCCATTAAAAATCTAAGACAAAATAAAGCATTTTTCAAAACTAATTTATTTATCAAGCATCTTAGAATAAAATTTTCTTAAATTTATTAAAATGTTTCTAAAGCGTATTGAAATTTTCATTTCGCAAACAATTTTAATATTTTTATGGTTTGATTTTTTATGTGTAGATATCTATACGCGCAGGGCGGTAAATTTCTATTTCACAATACAATCACAAGGACAGTGTAACATGTGAGCCGTAAGTCAAAATCGGTGTGGCTTATGATTGTATTGGTGAAAAAAATATGATATGTAATAACCTGTTTCAAAATGAAAAATTAAAAATAAAAACTGAAAAATGAAAAACAAAAAATGAAGAATAAAAAATAAAAACGAAAAATGAAAAATAAAAATGAAAAATGAGAAACAAAAAGTAAAATATAAAAAAATTAAAAATAAAAAATTAAAAACGAAAAATGAAAAAATTAAAAATAAAAAATAAAAAACGAAAAATTAAAAATTAAAAACTAACCGGTTGAAATAATAAATCTATAATATTAATAGGCTAGGCGATTTCTTGTGACTGATGTTTTGTTCTACCTTTTTATCCCGATTTTGACCAAACGTATATTATTTGACAGGTATTTCTTTTGTTTTGCAGATTTACAGATTTTTTAATTTTTTCCTTTATTTTGAGTAAACTGCATTTAAAATTGCTACTAACACATACATAAAATTATACAATGCTATGTGTGTTTATTAGATTTGTTAATGTGTTTGTAATAAAAATGAGTTTGTTTTTTGTGTTTATTTGTGAATTGGCTATAATTGATTAGCATACCTTTAGGCTCTTTATTTAATGAAAAAATAAAATTCCCTAGAATTTGCGCTCGAAATTCGAGGGCTGGAATCTGCTAGTAATAATAAATATTTTTATATTGGTTGATTGCTCTAAGTAATACATAGATGACGCTCCCTGTTTGATTTTAGAAAAGTGCCACATAAAAATCTTTAATCACTATATGTTTAGGCATCTCCCGGACTCGGACTCACTAGATTTTTTTTTTATTATGTCATTTAAAATTTTCCAATTTTTTCTAGTTTTTTTTTCTTTTCCATGGCAAATTGAGATCCAATGACAAATTTAGTATCCAGGATCACTTACGCATATACTCCAATTTTTTTTTTTTTTGTTCGGGTTCATAAATATAATGTTATTAAATTATTTCCAGCAAACGATCTCAACTCCACAGTTAAGAGTTATTTTCCAATGAAAAAATAAAAGATCGGATGAAACTCTTAAAAATAATTTTTATTTCGCCATCATAAAATAAAACTCTTTTTGACGGAAAAAAATTTAATTCCCAATTATAACGGAAACAAAATAGTTTTGGAAAACCGCCTTTTGAAATAATACCCTGTAATATCTTCACAACTTTCAGGTCACAGCAAATCTTTCATATATGTTATTATGCTTGATTTTCTTCAATAAATTGCCAAATGTTTCATAATATTCCCAATGCTAATTGAAATGACGATTTTTTGTTTGTTTTGTGCAACATCACAACCTTGAAACTTGAAACTGAGCCATCAACGAATAATCGCCGTTGCCAGTGTTATATTCCATTCCTAATTTATTCACTAAACCTTTCATGTCATTGCAGTAAGTGACGTATTTTTATCGTCAATGGTATATAAACGCTGAAATGCAGCTTGGCATTTCCGGTATTACAGCGCAAATATTCTGCTGTGTGGGTACTCTGACGTAACCTCGTAAATCAATTTTTGAAGGTTTTAAATTTAAGCCAGATTCATCTTCAGAATATGTTTTCACATATCTGTATAAGATTTTAAATTAATATCTCCAAATATAAAACATGGTATCTAAGGCATCTAATTTAAAAACACGTAACTCATGTCATGTAGCCACGTACTCTGGACGTATATTAGGTAACTTGAAAAGACAGTTACGGAAGTTTTGACTTAATTTCATAGAGAATTTATGACATTTAGTGCAAACTAATCAACTGATGCAAGTTGAGTTTGGATCAACTGAAAATACAAATAATTATTATAATTACGGGACTGAATTTATTGATACTCGTTGTTTTTTTATTTCGTTTGTATAGTGGGTTTTTTATATATTACTTTAGGTAGTAATGCACTAATGCCAATTTATTACCTTTTTATTTCACATAGAAACATAGTGTGATGGCTTATGAAAAGGCTTATTAGAAAATGAAATTTGAACACAAACTCAATTGCTATAATAAATTTCAACATTAACAGTCCCAAATAATAATATTCAGAAAAATATGGAGAACTTCAGTTATAAAGAACTGGCCGAAGAATATTTTAGGAATAAAAGCCAGGAAGATGTTCTTATTTACGTAAAAATAAAATTAAACTTAAATTCTTGTAGCATCGAAATACAAGAGCAATTCTAATTTCATCAAAGCACTAAAAAAAGCTACAAAGAAGTTAGCTACAATAAACAAAACTTTTATGTAAAAAGCGCAAACTGATTAGAAGGCCAACTTTCTGTCGCTTCAGAAAAAACAAAGCAAGGTAAGGCTGGAAGACCATTGGACAATTGCAGCGATAGATCTAAGAGGCGGAAACTTAAAGATGTTAACGATGAAATTGGTTGTACAAATATAAAAGAATCTTTCCTACATCAATTACGATCACAGAACCAATTTACAAAAGTGGACATCATTGAAAAAGTTGTTAAAGCTAGTACTATCACAATCACAACGATTTGTTTTATTAAATAAGAAAGATTCAAAAAATAAAAACACTTGTTCTCATATCAACATCTGAATCATTGCGCTAATGTTCAACAGATTTATTTTGCTAAAATTAACAAATTTGAGAGCAAAAAAAGATAAATTTACCTTTAGTAATAGCAAGACTTTTACATAATATTACTAACGTTTTTTTAAGTGTAAATATTCTTTGAGGGTAAACAAATTTGAAAATTTGCCAGCAAAATTTCCAGTTGATTTTACTTTTTTTTTTAGTGTAAAAATATTTTTGAGTGTAAAAAAAAATCCCATTGTTACGAAAAATGCTGGTATTTATTACTAAAATCCCAATATGAAATTTTTTAATAAATGAAAAAAATAAAAAACCATATTTCACGCTAAAGGTTAAAAAAAAATTAAAAGTTTAACTTTGAACTAGAATTCCCTTAAAAAGTACTCCATCAAGTTTAATGAAATTAAAAAAGACTCAAACTCAACTACATATCTATCCACTAGAAAAAAATAATTACTAAAATATTTTGAACGGTTCAAAAGTTACAGAATTTTTGCGGCGCACAGTGGCTGAAATCGTTTTTCGTTGGCTAAAATTTTTTAATTACTTTATTTAAGTGACGGAAAATAATTGTAATATTTTTTTTTTCGAAAAAAAAGGTTACGCTAAAATTCGCTTTATCTATTTTAGGGAAGTTTTAACCATTATCGTAAGATACAGTATAATTCGTTTAATTACACCACGCTTAATTACCTTTCACGCTTATTAAATTCTAAATCCCCGTTTTTCGCTCACTTTTTCTAACAAAACCCCACGGTTAATTAACTTACGCCTAATTACTCAATTCGGGTAATTACCTCAAATATTTTATTCGGAAACTAAAATTTCCATTTAATTTCCTTGGTTTAATTACCCAAAGTACTTATTGGCTCACGATATGGTTTAACCAGATGCGCCTGAATAATTCTCTCATTTCTAGAAAATTGGTAATGAATAAAGCAAAGGAGTTTGCTATAAAAAATTAATTCAGATTTTAAACCAAACTGTGGTTGGTTGTGGAGGTGGCAGAGGAGAGAAAACATAAAATTCACAAAGATACATGGAAGAAGTAATGAGAATGATCGTGAGTAGCAATTTTCCTCAAAAACAACGCCTAAAATTATAATTTCTGTGTAACGCTATGGGAACATACCAAAAAGTGTTTGCAATTTAGTTCTTTATGTGATACATATGAATTATTTTTATTTAATAAAATGTTTAAGTTATTTTAATAACCCTGTTTCACATATGTTCGGATAATTGCCTTTTTGATGTATTAAAAGTATTCGTATAATTGCCTCTTACGAGGTAATTAAGTGTTCGTTTAAATGCTTTCGCCGCAAAATTACCCAAAAATCTTGTAAATTTCGACGATGTAATTAACCGATGATTACTGTATATAGTATTTTGGTCACCGTAACCAATATTAATGAGAAATATTTTTGGTTATGAATGACTATTATAATAACCAAAAAAGTTTTTTGGTTACCTATAAGCGCTATTATACCCTTGTGCTGCTGTTTGTAGCTACCAAAAATATTAGACCTAGATCCATCTTTTATTACATGGTCGACTCAGAATCACTTTCTCAGTCGATTTAGTGATGTCCGTCCGTCTGTGTGTCCATGTAAACTTTGTAATCAAACTACAGGTCGCAAATATGAATATATTTTGATGACATTTAGCATATAAGCTTTTATCAGACATAGGATGAACGCTGCTAAAATTGGTGATTCGGTCCATTCTGAGACCTAGCCCCCATACAAATGACCCCTATGAAATCGACATAAATTGCCATAAGATCCAAATTATCATATAGATCTCAGTCAAATTGGGTTTGTATGTATTTATTGTATCCATTAATCAGCAGTCCAAAAATAATCCCAATAGGACAATTCTTAGTCATAGGCCACATACAGAGCTGCTGGGCGATCTTCACTTAAGTCTATATAAACAAAAATATTGCACAGATTTTTCGCAAATTTGGTTTGTATATATTTTTTCAAAATCTAAGTGACTTCACCAAATATGGTCAGGATCGGTCCATTTTTCAACCTAGTCCCCATATAAATATAGCACCCGATATGAACTTTTTCATATCTGCAGCCAAAAAAATTAATAACAATGCCTCTCAAATTTAGTTAATGCTTATTTTCTATATTTTTTGGTTATCGCCACTCGGGTACGTGCTGTATTTTAGATGCAATGGATGCATTTCTAAGGTGCTTGAAGGATAAGGAATTAAATATCTTTGGTAAAGTAACAAATATGGCAGTTTTTTAAGATATGTTAATTAATTTTATAAATAATATATTATTAAATTAAAAAGTTGATTACAAATTAAACTTTAAGTAGTTCAATAATTAAACTCTAAACCAGTGGTGGCCATCGAGAGAATTGAGTTAGTAATAGTGTGATGTCCATGGACGTAGCACAATGCCGATATTAAATGGGTTTGTGTAGATTTGTATGAATGTTTATATAAATGCATAAAAGGGAAAATAGTTGAGTTCACGAATAATAGGTAAAATTTTAAATATATTTTGTTGTTTTAAAATTTTAAATCTTACATTCTGAAAATGTAAAACAAAATGTGAAGAACATTTAATCCCTTTTATCCATAAGTTTGAAGTTTATTAAATCAAATAAGTAATAATAAGTAATTCATTTCTTTAAAAAACAAAAAAAAAAAAAAAACACAAAATAGCAAAACTTAAAAAGATAAGAAATTTCAAAGGTTAATAAGTGGTATGTTACCAAAAACTAAAAACTTGCCAGCCTGCAGTAGCCGGATATTTTTTAATATTAAAAAAAAAATGCATAAAAGACAGCTATAATGTTGTCAAATGGAGGCGACGTATGCAATTTATAGAAAATGTTTAATTTATAGTTTATCAAGTATTCTAAATTTTCTCAACATTTTTGGTTTCTTTAAAACAAATATTCTCTCTATACCTATTAAAAAAAATATATATGAATTTCAAAAGGCAATGCGACATAGACCCGCTTTGTTCAAAAGCTTTCATAAGACTGAATGAAATTGTTGTTTACTTTTACTCTTTGGTGAGTATTTTTGTTTTCGTTCGGCTGTATACATATAAGAAGCCGAGCACCAGTGTGTTTGGCACGGCCTTCACTGCTCTAAGCGCTTTAGAAATGGATAAACTATGTACATGAAAAATACGATATATATCCGCGTAGAGATAACCAAAAAAAAAAATACTTTCAATAATGGTTATATGTAACCAAAAATTTTTTTGCTTATTATAATGCCTGGTTTTCACTATGTCATATAAACTGACAACAAACAATTGCCTCAACTGACATCTTGTAATTTTCTATGAATTACGCTTGCATTACATTTTATAAACTAACAAAAAATCCGGCTGTAAAACAAAAACAAATTACCAACATTTTTGATGTCAAGTGTTGCTAAGGGTTGCAGATGACAAGACATTACAACCCGTTTTCATACAACTGACAATAATTGACAAATATTAACATTGAAATTGAAATAGTGAAAACCAGGCATAATATTTATTCATAACCAAAAAAAAAAATATTTCTCACCTATATTGTTTATGATGACCAAAATAAAATATATACTACAATAACGGTTTAGTATAACTTTTCTTTGAATTCATCAATGTTAGTGTTTAATAAGACCTTTTCGTCATTTCTCTTACAACTGTAACGTCCCTGCTTTAATTTGTAATTTTAATAATTTTTAATTTTTTAATTTTTTTTGGAAATATTCTATGTCATATTTGTTTAACTTGGCAAAACATGTTTTGTACACTATTAAAATCCTGTACTGTAATTACGAGACTTAGTCTTGTTGTACAGGAAATCAATAAATTAAATAATTAAATCAATTTTTTTCGTCTGACGCCTTAGCTTTCAAATTTGCATACGTACGAAGTCATATATGAAATGCTAAAATTATTTGGATTAGAATTAAAATTTTTACATCCTAGTTGCAAGTGCTTGACATAAACATGTTTACGTAAAAATGTAAAAAAAATGTCGTGACTTCTTCCAGTTTAGTGTTCTCTATCCGGAATTTATTAGTGTTTATGGTATTGCAGTGTATTATTTTACTCTTCCCTACATTCATTTTTAAGCCAACTTTTGCTGTCTCTGTTTGCTGTCATACCGTTAGCTATGTGAGAGTAGGCCGATATAATCTGCATATTCTGGGAGTTGTTGGTTGAAATCTAAATTAAAAACTCTACATCTTTGAAGGGCAAGAGAAACGAACAATATTGTAAACAATACAATATTTACATAATGGTATAGAGTTTGGATAAGGTTTACGATATCAGCTGGGACCCCTTTATAAGTAAAAACGCTAAATATTACGTTTTGATTTAATATTTCAAAAGCTTTATCAGAGAAGAGAGAGAAAAGTTCTATAGTTCTACAATTATTCGTATTTCTGGATTACTGTAAGTAAATTTGCGTAATATTGAATGATATACCATCACTAAATTGTAAATTAAATCAAAACTGGTCCATCGATTTTAATTAAATATGGCTTGTTTTATCTGCAACATATCTATGTTTTTAACCTAAGATTAAAAAAGAGCAATTTTTATGTTTTTGATTTTTTATGAATTATAAAACAATAAAAATATTTAAATTTTACTCCAAAAAATGGTTATTTGTGAATATTGCCGAAACTATTGTCCCAATTAAAAACAAGTAAGAAAATTATAGTCGGTCTAGACCGACTATATGATACCCTATACCATGGTTTAGAGACCTTATCTTTCGGTCCAACTACTTCGATATAGAAAATAAGCATAAACCAAATTTGATTGCGATTTTTATTAATTTTTTTGGCTGCAGATATGAAAAAGTTCATATCAGATGCTATATCTGTAAAGGGACTAGGTCCAAAAATGGACCGATCCTGATCACGTTTGGTAAGGTCTCTTGTATTTTGCAAAAATATGTACAAACAAAATTTGAGAAGAATCAGTGCAATATTTTTGTTTTTTAATAGATTTAACTGAAGATCGGGAAGCAGCTCTATATGGGGTCAAAGGGATCATTTTTGGACTACTCATTAGTGGATGTAATGAACGCATACAAACCCAATTTGAGTAAGATCTATATGACAATTTGGATCTTATGGCAATTTATGTCGATTTCATATGGGTAATTTGTATGGGGGCTAGGTCTGAACATGGACCGATTCTCACCAATTTCAATAGCGTTCATCCCATGGCCGATAAAAGCTTATGTATCAAATTTCATCAAAATATATTCATATTTGCGACCTGCAGTTTGATTACAAGCTTTACATGGACACACAGACGGACGGACGGACGGACGGACGGACGGACGGACGGACATTGTTAAATCAACTCAGAAAGTGATTCTGATTCGATCGGTATAATTAAAGATGGGTCTAGGTCAAATATTTTTGGTTGTTACAAACAGCAGCACAAAGTCATTATACCCAAACCACATAGTGGTATAGGGTATAAATAGTGTAAATATAACTTCAAGGCAATTTAGCTATTGATTTTTATGTTTATTATTTAACCAAATCGGACAAACCGATCTTGAGTTATGCTAAAATATGTGGTAAAGCCTCCTGCATTTTTTAAATAGCGGTTTATCGCGAGAATCAGATTCAATCCACAAAAAGTGAATTAGAGACTATGGTCTTCATCAGCATATGTAGCAAAATTGAATGACAATACCTATGCCGCAGAATTAGTGTTGCCTTATGTTATTCTTCTGTTATTCTTATTTAACTCACTGCAAAAAGGATGGTGATGCCCCACTAGTTTTTATGGTTTATAAGGTCAGATATTTCGGAAATACTCACTATTAGACCTTCTTTTAACATCGCTTCCAGTTCATGTGTTAAATTTGGATAAGGGACAGCAATATATTGGCTGTAGTCTGACAGTCGGCTTTGACAGTTCCAGAGGCGCTATTTGATTTGAGGCGGTTTATATCACCAACACCTTCTGCAATATCTGGGCATTCAATAAAAATATCTTGCCTGATTGAATGGGAATCACAGACCAAGAGGACACATTCTATTCTGGTTTAAGGTATTAATTTATACACGTCTACTATAAAGTTTCATTATACAGCAGAAATAGGATATAGATCAACTATATTTTGCAAAGTGAATTAAATGAGTAAAACTTCATTCATATGAAGATATAAGAAGCCAAATATTTTATGTTAACTTAAGGGGAGGGGTAAATTTTTAAAACGTTTTTTGCATTCCTCTTTCTGAATCTACAACATGTCGAAAGTGTTGTGTCAAAATTTCAAGTAAATCGGAGCAAACCTTAAATTTAAATTTCAAGTAAATCGGAGCAAAACTTAAGAAGATACAGCATTTCCAGAGACCTTATGCAGTATATCGTATACAAATCAGTTTTTAAACAATTTAAAATCGATTTTCTCGCAAACCAATGTTCGAAGTCCGTGAATATCATAACTCAAAATCTACTTGGCCGATTCTTTTGAAATTTTACACATTATATCTACATATAAATCATCAGGTAACCACGAAGAGCTTTTTTAATTTACCATTTTCTTCCCCATTTGTGAACAACAAATTCCCGAAATTTTATAGCAAAAATCGTGTTTCTCAACTCAAAATGGTGCCAAAAAAAAAAAATATAAAAATTTAAAAATTCCCCGTCACTACCTCCGGTAACATGTCACCTTATGAACGCATTTCGATTTTGTATTTCACATGATCCTGTAACGAGTTATGATGTTCACCGCAAAACAACAACGCCTCCGGAGATTAGCTGTCACGGACTTATTTATTACAATTTTTAATTGAAATTTTTTCAAAGATTCTTCATATATTATGCTATAACGTGTATATGATATAAATAATCAAAATTCACTCATATCTTCAAAAAAGAATTATGAATATACGACTTTTTTAACTTTTAAAACCTTACCCCCCTTAAGCAAGCCTTTAAAGTGGGGTGTAACAGATTAGATAATACAGTTAAGTCTAACAACATAACTATTAAATTTAATTGTTGTTTTTCCATTCTTCTTATTCTCTTTTGATGAGAATTATATAAATGAACAATGCGGCAAAAATTTACTTAAAAGTTTAATGGCAAACATTTTTGATGTTTTGGGAATACTAGCAGCAAACTTTTCTTTCAAAGTGAATACCTTTGATCTATAAGAAAATTGATGATTTGAAAATAAGAAAAACTTTCAGTATACACAGAAAAAAAGATTGGTTGGAATTCGGCTGCAATTAGAAGAAGTTGTGAAAGTAATACGAATTTTCATTGCAATTCTTTAATTTTTAAAAATAAAATAGATATTCTCTTATTTATTTAAGTTTAAGGTATCTATAGTAACACAATTAGTTCCGTTTATCAATCAGATTCTTTATGCAAATTTCTAACTTAATTTAATTGAAGAAACCTAATAAAACCAAGAATAACATGTTTTAATCCAAATTATTGGCGACTGTAACTACTAATTCAATATACCAACATATTTCAAACCGAAAATATTTTAGCACATATTGCAACAAATAATTGGCTAGAGTACTACCTAAAAAATTTGTATTAAGAATTATTTTTCGGTTATAAAAAAAAGATACACAAATTTTTAACCTCTTTTTGAATTTCTAACCGAAAAGAAATTGTCTGAATCATTTTCTGTTGTAAATACCAAAAAAGATAAGAATATGATTAGCCAGACCAAATTCTTTGATTTTCAAAAAAAAAAAAAAAATATAAATAGATAAATAAAAATTAATAAAGAAGACTTTAATATATAACGTGAAAATTTAATTTACCAATTCAAAATCAAATAAACGTGTAAAAAAGTGTCAAGTTATTAAAAAAAAAAAATTACTTGTTGAATTATCTGTTATTATGGAACCTAGAAATATATTCAGTCCACACGGTAGGATGTTTTTCTTGGTATTTATGGTTATAGCTTAGAAGAACCACCTGCCATTCAAAATCGCATTCCCGTCCCTTCTGCAAAGGTGGATATGTACAGATACTCAGAACACATTTGAGCAGATGTAAAGGTACTTAGTTCTCGATTGTCATATTCCAACTAATTAATACTTCCATTAATGATTGTCAGGCTTTTATTGCATCAGAAACTCATATTTGAGAAATTTCCAACACTGCATTAACGGAGCAAATGTTCGTGAGGATGCACGTAACCTGAAATCTGGTTCTCTGGTTGTCATCAAGTATGTTTAACCGCAATGTTCTAAAAGCGAATAAAATCAATTCTACATATTAATAGTTTTATTGTTGTATTCAAGGATCAGACCAGCTCCAAGATAAATTCGTGATGCTTACCATTGCTTTCATTTTCCGGATAGAATGCCCCAGGAGATTAGTATAGGCTTGGGTAACTAATAAGCTTGTGCTAATGTACTTGATCTAGATAGACTTTTTATAATGTCGACATATGACAGAGATTCACTTTTCCATCAATTGTAGTAAAGCAGCAGATAGCAAAAATAAATGTGCTAAATAAATTACATACAGAGTACATCATATAGGACATACGAACAGCTATTTAAATTTATAAATAAGCCATTTTTTTTTTATTAACCAACACTCAGGGCATGCACCTACAAAGAGGGAGTAGTGTTTGTGGATATTTGACTTAAATTTTATTAGATTATAACTGTCAGGAAGACCTCTGCGGGGAGTTTATTATTCCACATACGGCTAGTTCGACTGATAAACGAATTCTCTCTGTAATGCGTTGTGCGGTCAACTGGACAATAGACTCAAACAGATGTGATCTACTAGAGAATCGGGTAAAGCAAACCGAAACTCAGGCACTTGGAATAAGTTCGCTAATCTCGGAAGAACTTTTCCCCTGTTAATATCTATAGAACAGTGCTACACAACCCACATTCCGACGGTGTTCCAATGAATCAATAGAGTTGGATACCCTACTGTTATTGATGAGCGCCAACGCCCTTCTTTGTACACGGTCCAGTAGCTCCAAAATATACTTTGAAGCTCCTGCCCATATGTGGGTGTTGTATTCCATTTTCGGTCGGATGTAAGTGGTATAGATTTTAAGGATATCAGAAGGAGTGAAGTAATTTTTACACTGTTTTAGAAAACCAAGACACTTCAATGCTTCTTTCGATACTTGAAAAACATGCTCGTTCCAACGAACATCACATTAAATTCTCATGCCTAGAACATCAAGAGTATCCGATTCCTCAATACCTATACCACCCATATATACAGATGACATTGTTGATTCCATGGCCCTATGGGATGGGTCAACATACAGCATTGAGTCTTCAGCGCATTAAAATCAACCCTATTCGCTTTACCCCACTCGGAGATTGTTAACAGGTCTTGATTGAGTGTGTCATTCATTGTCTGCCTTCTGCCCCCCAACCTAAAAGAGGCTTGACCTACAATTAAAGGAAAATGAATGACAAATGCTGCTGTCATCTGCGAAAGAGTAAATAGAATTAAAAGTTTGACCAAGAAGGTCGTTCAGAAAGATAAGGAAAAGGGAAGGAGGAAGAACGGAACCTTGGGATACCCCTGAATTAAGCTGAAACTCATCAGATGAAGTCATTACCGAGCCCAAATGCAATAAGCTTTGATATCAATGCACCGTGCCACACACAATCGAATGCCTTGGAAATATCCAAAATTGCGAATGGATCGACTCCAGCGCTCAGAAAGTAGAGCTAACAGGTGTCCCATGGAACGATTTCTACGGAAGCCATACTGTCGATCATTAAGGCCTGGGCCAAATATTACTGTTTCATATTAGTTCGGTTTGCGTTCGAATTGAGTTTGCAATGATTTGACATTGGTATACTAGTTGATTGTATAGTGCCTAGGCGCCCGTTTATTTTGACTTTAACAAACAAATTTTTTTTCCATTTCAGAATTTTCCTATATTTTATATATTTTAAAAAAATTAATTTTAATGTTTTTAAAATTTCTTAAAAAAAAAAAATAATCGAAAAACAGTTGTAAAAAACACAAACCAAAAACTTCGATTATCAAATGAGGTTTTGTAAAAGGTCCTTTTATATATTTTATTTTCCCATAAGTTGGCCAGTAGCCAACCTTTGCTTTATACTTTCTGCTTCTATACATAAGAAGTTTTTAATATTATATGATATAAAAAAAATATTTTATTTTGATAGAAACTCGGTAATTTTAGTCTTATTAAGACAATCTATTAATATATATATATTTAATAATTTAATTTATGTGTTATAACTTTTTAAAATGCATAAAAATAAATAAACTTTTTCAACTAAAAAAAGTTTTTAAACCTTTCGGACAAAACAAAAAAATACTACGGTTATAACGAACTAATTTGGCCGGTCCCGTTGGGTTCGTTGTAACCGGACTCCATTTTATTGTAGAAAAAATAGAATAACATAGAATACAAAACGTTTTAGAGCAAAGTTCCTAAAAGTTTCTTAAGGGGGGTAAGGTTTTTAAAGGTAAGATTTTAAGGTAATTAAAGTCGTTTTTTACATAATTCTCTTTTGAAGACATGAATACACGTTAACGCATAACATTTGAAGAATCTTTGAAAAAATTTTCAACTAAAAATTTTTATAAATAAGTCCGTGACAGCCAATACCCGGAGGCGTTGTTGTTTTGCGGTGAACATCATAACTCGTTACCGGACCATGTAAAATAAAAAAAATCGAAATGCGTTTAAAAGGGGACATATTTCCTGAAGTAGTGACGAAGAGTTTTTCAATTTTTTTTTTTTGCAGCATTTTGAAGTGAAAAAAGATTTTTGCTATGCAATTTCCGGAATTTTTTGTTAAAAAATGGGGAAGAAAATGGAATTAAAAAAAAACTTCGTGGTTACCTGATGATTTATGTGTAGATATAGTGTCTAAAATTTCAAAAGAATCAGTCATTTTGAGTTATGATGTTCACGGACTTCGAACATTTATTTGCGAGAAAATCGGTTTAAAATTTTTCAGCCGGTCGGTGAAAACGCTCTGTCTTCTTAAGTTTTGCTCTGATTTACTTAAAATTTTGACACAACACTCTCGACATGTTGTGCATTCAGGAAGAGATATGCAAAAAAAAGGTTTTAAGACCTTCCATTCCTTAAGGAAATGCAAACACCAATACACTTACACAAAAAAGAAGAAAATAATTCATATTTCATCATACATGTAAACTGAAAAAAGAGAACTACATTTTTTGCAAAATTATCTATAAATCCAAAAAAGAAAAAATAAAAAATAAGCGCGAATTAGTTTTACTTTAAAAAAAAACTTATTATTCCAAATCGCCTTTAATTCTTCCATGATAATTCCAATAAATTATTCAAATAAAAATCTTAAGTATACCTATTTACGTAATTTATGTTTGCCTACATTTTTTGAAGGCAAATTATGCAAAAATTAATATTATGAGTGAAAAAAAATATATGCCCACCTCTCTTCTGAAATTACAATGTAATGTAATTATGCAAAGTTACAATAATTTAAATTATAAACTTAATATTGCACTATTTTTTCAAGGGCTTTTCAATACAGAGCTATAAACAATATCATACGTTGGACAACAACAAAATCCACATTGAAGATCTCTTTTTTCTCAAATATTTATCAACAAAAGCATACTCTTTGGTAAGTGTTGGCCATCAGAGAACCTGAGCGAAAGCACTCTTAACAATACAAAACAATTTTGAGATAACAAACAAAACAGACAAACTGATAAGTTTAGTTTGATAAAGGAAGAAAAATAAAAATGTTTAAAATTTCATTCTTTACATTTTTGCAGAATTTTTTCATTGACCAACAATGGGAATTTAAAGAAGAATTTGAATAGATATTAGTTTTTTTTTTATGCATTTTTTGCGTTCAACTTATTCAAATGTAACACGAAATCTGCATATGTAGTGCTATTGTCGTTAGCAGTGTTGCCAATTTTGACAACTTATTGTAATTTCGACGATTTTTCAATTTGTTAAAATGATTTGTTAAATTTGTAAAAATTATGATTGAAGATTTAAAATTTTAAGTAGTATAAAAATAACGATTTCAAGGATTAACAATTAATGGGTTGTTTATCGAATATTGATAGTTTTTGTTCAGTGTAAATGGAAATTACAAAATATGTATAGATTTAATTCTGGGTCAAGTCATTTCAAAACGGAAATACCTTGAATAGCATCTTTATTTAAGAATACGGCGATACTTTAAACCTATATTATATGTTTCAGCTATAGATACATGTCAATAAAATTATTTATTTGATTGCTGTGTTAAATTTTTTTCGTTGAAATTTCACCACTAATATATTTTTATATAAAGAAATAACCAATGCTGTAATAATATTCGTAATATGAATGATATAAATAAATTTTATTGTTTCCTTTTGTAATATTTTGTCGAGTTTTATTATTATTTTCTTGAAAATTTCTTGTTTTAAAAATGACGATTTTGGCGATTTAGTTTCCAAAATTGTCGATTTTCAGATGATTTTATTAGCAGCACTGGTCGGTAACATAGAAGAGAGAAAATTGTGTGTGGGTTTGTATAAAATGAGAAAGATTAAATTTTGTTTGTGTATTTCGCATAGCTTTGTAGGGAGTGCTGTGTGTGTTATTTCAGCGTTACAGAATCAGTCAGTCAGTGAGTCAGGGATCAGCGTAAATATATTTAAGATAATAAAGAGGCAATGTGTGTTTGTTTGTTGGCTTGTTTGTTTGTTTGTAGGAGTTAAACACCGTAACTGCTCATCTGATCTTCCTGAAATTTTCACAGAATCTTACTGCAGACATGGGAAGTGCTACAGGCTATAATTTTTTTTTGATATTTATAGTGGGCGTGGCACTTTTCATACAGAGCGAATTTTTGATACCAAAGGTATTGCGTACAACGACAGAAATAACTTTGCAAATTTATTATTTATGTTAGTAGCCATGCAAAAAATGGTCGGGATCCAATAAGTGGGCATGGCTCCTCCCATACAAAGCAATTACTCAATATGATATATCTCGGGTACTACGACATACACAACTTTGCAAATTTGTCCTAGGTCATCTATTATTAACGAGAGTAGTCAGATCAAATACGGGCGCGATCGGAGCAGGGGCTTAGTACCGCCCATACAAAGTAAAGATTTAATATCATATATCTGGTGTATTCTAAAAGGGAAGGTTTCGACACTCCGCAAGAGTCCATCAAATATTAACGTGAGTAGTCTAAAAAATTGGACAGTAGAGGATTAGTAGGCGTGGCACCTCCTATATAAAACAGTATATTAATTAGCAATCTGAGTGGTCGTGGAAAATATGGGCGGAATCGCCAAATTCAAAAATCGCCAAAACCGAAAATGGTGAAAAATAATAATCGCCAAAAACAAAAATTTTCAAAACCAAAAATCGAAGAAATCAAAAATCGCCAAAATAAAAAATCGCTAAAATAAAACAATTGGCAAATGATATTCTAAATTCAAGGCCATCGTTAAGTGTTACCTGATTTAATTTTGAAAATCAATCTTTTTCTCACCCACTCCAGAGTAGGAACGCCGAAAAATTTGAAAATTTGTACATCGAATGAAAAAACAAAAAATATCAGAAAGCATTAAAAAAATATGTAAAATAAATTAATTATTTTATTTATTTATTACATTATTAGCTAACAATTAAAATTACAAGGTAATATATATTTAAGAGCAATAGCTGCATAGGCCTTCAGCTCTGTATGTGCTATAAGTTACGTACTAGTTATAAAGTCTAAAGTGATTTTATATAAGATTATACAATTTTGATTATTTCAGAAAATTTATAATTTTTGTAATATTTTCAGGAGCGGAATTTGATAAGGATTCTATCGGATCTTTATTATTAAAACATAAATTTCTTTTATTGCTAAATTTTGGACAGTTTTGGAGTATATGGGAAGCATTTGGAGTAGGTAGTAAGCAGTTACAGATGGGGGGAGTTGGAAGATTTATAAGATGTCCATGAGTGACCGAGTCTTAGCCTTTCATATTTTATTACGTCCAGTCTATTGCAACAAGAGATATTATTTTTCAGAAAACAGCGAATATCTTTCATTTCGTGGTTTACCGTTTTATACCAGGTTGATGTTCTGTTAAATAGTATTTGTTTGAATTTCCATTTTAAATTTTCCATGATAAAGTTATTCCAGTCTTTGTAATTATGATTTGTTGATGTAATTAATGGGGAGATATTTGCGCTTTTTGCGGTCATGTCAGCAAAGTCATTACCAATAATGCCACAATGGCCAGGTACCCAAATTAATATTATGTTGGGTTGTTTTTCAACTAATAGATTTCTGATTTCCATCGCATAGTGATTTTCGTTATTTATATTTGTAAGGGATTGTAAGGAAGAAAGTGAGTCAGAACAAATGGCAAATTTACCCCTGTTCTGGCATGCGTGTTTTGCGGCTTCGTAAATAGCTATAAGTTCTGCAGAGTATATTGTACTATAATCAGGTAGGATATAAGATTTAATAACACTATTTTCTGTAGTTACACTAAAGGATACAGATCTGCTAGATTTCGATCCGCCCGTGTAGAGTAAGGTATAATTATTAAGGTTATTTTTTAGTTCGTAGAACAGCTTACGGTACTGATCTGAGCTACAAATGGATTTTGTAAAGTTATGTAAAGATGTGTTGATTACGCTTTTATTAAAATTCCATGGAGGAAGCTGTTTAGGATTAGGTTTTATAATTTCGGGGAGTAGACCTAATTTCTTATTGGTTTGGATTGTACGATAGATAGTTGACGGTATACGTGGTATTTTTCTGGATTTCTGAAACTTTTTTTTTTAATCCTAATATTGGAGTGTTGGTGCTAAAAGCTAAAGATTTTAAAAGCTTTGCAGTTAAAAGTGTTGTCTGATTTTCAACTGATAAAATGCTAGATTCAAACAGCATATTATTAATTGGGGTTGTGCGAAACGCTCCGAGGGAATGTCTTATTGCTGAATTAATCTTGCTCTTAATTTTCCGTAATTGTGATGTAGGAGCGACTCCATAAATCGGTAGCGCATAATTAATTTTAGATAGAAGTAGTGATTTGATGACAGATGTTATAGTATTTGTGTTACAATTCATTCTTGCACTCGATAAACACTTTATTATATTTAAGCGGCTTGTTAGTGACGGAGCTATATAATCTATATGTTGATTCCATCGGTATCTTGAATTTATGTGAAGACCAAGTATTTTCATGGTGTTGACTTGAGTTAAAGATGTGGAACCATTTATAGTGGAAGTGCAGTTTACCTTGCGACATACATGTAAAAATTTACATTTAGACACTGAAAGAATTGCACCTGAAACAGAGGACCACTCATCTATATCGCTAAAGAGTCGACTACGATCGATTGTGGGGTTTTTTTCTTTATTTGATTTTATAATGAGATTGAAATCATCAGCATAAGCCACAAAATCTATTTCCTTATGCAAAGAAATAGTATAACGTAATCTGTTGTAGGCAATTAGAAAAAGAATTACCGACAGGGGAGACCCTTGAGGAATGCCATTAGATAGTGAACGAGCGCAGGAGTAGGAGTTACCTATTCGAACAATAATTTTTCTATTCGTCATAAAACATTTGATATAATTAGTTATTAAAGGACCCACCTTCCACGAAGCAAGTTGGTCGATAACGGCATGTATACCAATTCTATCGAATGCTCTCTCAAAATCCAATGAGATTATTGAGACATGTTTTCGAGTAGAAAGGCTATTGCAAATCTGGTAGTCGACATATAAAATGGGGTCAATTTTGGATTTACCTTTTCTGAAACCAAATTGGCGATTGTATAGAAGTTTGTTTGTTTGTAAAAACCACCATAGCCGATTGGCAATTATTTTATCCAGCACTTTATCTAGACAGGACTTGAGGGAAATTGGTCTGTATGATTATAATAGTGTTTTGTCAGCTCCAGACTTAAATATTGGAATAATAATGCTGTTCTTATACTGTTGGGGAATGCAAGATGTAAAGATTCTGTTGTAGAAATTCAGTAGTGTCTGTTTTAAAGTAAAAGGCAGTTTTTTTAACATTGGGTATGAAACTTTGTCCATCCCGGGAGTTTTGCCTTTTGGTTTTTCTAGAACTGATGAAGGCTCAAGTACATTAATAGGAGTTTCAATTTCCATTGCCTTTTGTGACGGAGTGGTCAAGTAGGGTTCACAAAAGACTCTGTTTTTATGTGTTTTAAAATTTTGGGTAAATAGCATGTCAGAAGAATTGTCAGACCAAAATACAGCGAATTCTTCGGCCATCTCTGATTTGTTGGTCAGCTTAACATTTGGGTTATTAAACTTAGATATACGGTGTATAGAGTTGGTTATTTTATAACCAGTAAAGTTCCTAATATTAGACCATATTTTCGAAATCGGTGTAGAAGGGTTAATAGTAGAACCAAGATCATTGATAAATTAATTAAAATGTTTTAATTGTACAATACAAACTTCGAACGAAAAATTGATTATGAAAACATACATGTCAATTAGTCTCCAAAAGTCGTAGCGTAGCACGACAGGGCACTCTAGTAACCAATATAGAACCCTTTTCAGCCATAGCGTCAACAGTTTCCATAAATGTGTAAATATTGGATGTAATATTGGATGTATAATATCTATAATATTAATAGACTAGGCGATTTTTTGTGACTGATATTTTGTTCTACCGTTTTATCCCGATTTTTACCAAGCGTATATTATTTGAAAGGTATTTCTTTTTAGCCGATTAGCAGATTTACAGATTTTAAAATCTTTCCTTTATTTTGAGTAAATTGCATTTAAAGTTGCCACATACATATAATTATACAATGCTACGTGTGTGTTTATTAAATTTGTTAATGTGTTTGTAATAAAAATGAGTTTGTTTTTGAGTTGATTTGTGAAATGGCTATAATTGATTAGCATACTTTTAGGGTCTTTATTTAATGAAAAAATAAAATTTCCTAGAGTTTGCGCTCGAATTTCGAGGGCAGGAATCTGCTAGTTATTCATTAAATGCCTCTGAATGTACATATGTATTGCCAGGTAATAATGTCAATTAATAACATTATCTTACATATGACAGCTTTAATAATAATATTTTTTAATAATGCTAAAAATAATAACAATATTAATATATTTATTAATAAGAATATTTATTTTTTTAGATATGTTAGCAGACAATTTAAATATGGGGATATGCTATAATATTTATTTATTTATATTAATTACAATACAAACTAAATTTGTATTCTAATTTGGGTCCAGGAATAAGCCGGTTGACAAAGACTATTTGGCTGGTTTTTGCAGTGACAGACCAAAGACTCTGGTGGGAATCGCTACCTACTCACCTACCGGGGCGCTTATGCTATAATATATTTCAACAATATATTTCAAATCAAAACTCATTTATCGCATGCAATTATATTACATAATTATTACATAATATATCTTACACAATTCAGTAATTACAACAGAAAAATATGATAGTACATGGGAGTACCAACATTCGGTTGGCAACAAAGTCGGTTGCAACAACGAATCCGTTTTCTATATGTATTAATTTAAATAAACCTCGTAAGCAGGTTGCACCTATAATTAGTTAATAAAAGAAAGAAATATTAAACAACGAACTCTGTCGTTTACACGTAATACGGCATTGTTAGATGACTGTTGAAAATTTTTTTGTACACAGATTTTAATAAAGGTAACTTTTCTTTTGTTGACTTAAAGTTGTAGGCAAATAATTAATGCAAAGGCGGAGTATGGAGTACGTTTTGTCCTGTTCTTGAGTTAATTTATTAATTGTGACAATGACCACTATTGTATTCAAATGACATTTAAATGAAATTAATGCATTAACAACTGTTATAGAAATAACTACTGTTGGACCCCAATTATTTTATCTCTGACAGATCTGAGCTCAAACTGTTGTTCGATGCTATGCTGGTAATACTTGACCATAATCCATCGATACTGACCAACACACTTTTTGAGTTGATTTATTTATGTCATTCGTTTTCTCTGTCGGTTTGTGTGTTCAGGTCTACATGAATTACCTAAAACTATTTTTTTTTTTTTTGTTTCCATAATATCAGAATATACATAATATCATGGCAAAATTGAGAACCAGGCCAAATGGTAAATAAAATAATCTTATGGATCATATAGACTCTTTGTTTTCATTATGAAAGATGACCTATGACGATTTTTATGTATTAGTACACTTTAGCTAACGTTTATTCTTGCATGACCGCACACAGAAAAAGATTGGTTGGAATTCGGTTACAACTAGAAAAATTTGTTAAAGTAATTAGAACTTTTATTGTATTTCTTGAATATTTAAAAATAAAATAGATATTCTATTAAACCTATCGTCTAATCATAATTCATTTAAAATTAACAACAATCTTAGTTACGTTTACCAATCAATGTCTTTATCTAAATTTCTAAACTAATTTAATTGAGGCAACCTAATAAAACCAAGAATAACATGCTTCAGTGCTAAATATTGGCGACCGCAACTACTAATTTTATTATAACAACACTTTTCAAACCTAAAATGTTTTAACAGATACTGGAACAAATAATTGGTTAGATTATTAATATGTATAAGAATGGTTTTTCGGTTTTAATAAAAGAAAGAATAAAAAAAGAGGGTACAAATTAGCCTAGGATATTTTATGAATCAATTTCTATTGTAAATAAAAAAAAAAATAACAACATAATTAGCTAGACCGAATCGTTGATTAAATTTGTCATTTGTCATATAAAATAAAAAATAATTTAATTTATTTAATTTTATAACTTATAATCATAACGTTTCAAAAAGTGCTAAATTATTGCTAAAAATGGATGTTCGAAGAGTACACAAGAAATACCGATTATTATGGAACCTGAATATGTTGTCCAGTCCCGAATAAAATCAAATTGTTTTGTTAGACTAAGCGCATTAACAGTTCCAAGATATATTGAAGATCTAAGCAGATCCGAGATGTATTCAAGAAGCTTATCACTGTTTATTTTTTCAGTTAGAATGTCACGAAGCCAAGGGTTGTTGCAAAGTCGATTACTATGGCGAGGAGATTATCATACGATTGTGTAAGCAGTGAGTTTGTGCCGCTATTTGTACTACAAAATATACTTGACCTGCACATCCTTTATAATTTCGACCGACGACACAAAATCACTTTTTCTTCACTTGTAATAAAATTATCATTCGCAAAAACAATTATGCTAATTAAATAACATTTTATGATACAGCCATATAAATATGTATGTTAAAGAAAGTGCATGTGATGTGATGTAACTGTTACCTATGAGTTCGGTTTACATAAACTTCCTATGCATTCGAATTGAGTTTAAATTGATCTGAAACGAAAAATAAACAATATAAACAATGTTATCTAATAAATCAATACAGCTTTAATAATATTGATTGAGTTTGAAATTATTCAGGCTCAAGATAAAATGTTTTTACTTTAAATAAAGAAAAAACATTGGCACATTTTTTTCAAAAATTGATCTATGTTCTGCATGACAGGTTATACAGCTGTTTTGTATTTGGTAAGGTCACTTATTTTTTTCAAAAACATATTCAAACCAAATTTGAAAAATCTGTGCAATATTTTTGTTTTTGATAGATTTAAGTGAAGTTCGCGAAGCAGCTTCATATGGGGGCTATGAATAAGAATTGTCCTATAGGGTTTATTTTTGGACTACTGATAAATGGATGTAATAAACATACACAAACAAAATTTGACCGAGAACGATATGATCATTTTGATATTATATCGATTTAACTCGATCTCGTAGGGGTAATTTGTATGGGGACTAGGTCTGAAGATGACCCGATTTTCACCAGTTTCAACACTGTTCGTGCTATAGCCGATTTAAAATTGCGTACCAAAGTTCATCAAAATATATTCGTATTTGCGACCTGTAGTGTGAATGCAAAGTTTACATGGACACACTCACATACGGACGGACGGATGGACGGACGTACATCGTTAAATCGACACAGTAAGTGATCCTGAGTCAATCGGTATAATAATCAGCACAAATTCATTATACCCTGGCCACACAGTGGTATAGGGTATAAAAATTAAAAATTTGTTTGTGGGTTTGACAGTAATAGGTGGCTAAACCATACGACCGATCTTCTTGAAATGAAGTGGGCGTGGCGTCTCCCATATATAAAATATTTTTAACATCATATATCTGGAGCTCTATGATTGCAATAGTGCTGAAATTTAGGTAAGTAATGTGAGAAGTCGGCCTAAAAATAGGCGGGATCATGGTAAATACATAACATCATATTTCTAGAGTACTATGATGTCCAGATTCTTGAAACTTTCTGCACGTCAATTGGTTGTTAATGTAAGCAGTCGTACCAAAAATGGGCGGAATTGGGTTAGTGGGCGTAGTACCTCCAATACAAAAAAATTTCTGGAGTACTATAAACTCGACAGTTTTGAAACTACGTGTGAATTCACGACTGGGCATGGCACCTCCCACATATGCTTAATATATATCATCATAATTAACAACAAAAATATTGGTTTGCCGGGTAGTTAAAACAATTCTGTCCATAAAGATTACAATCATTGTGAAAAACCGTATTAAGCATTAATTTAGTTTCAAGAGAAAGAAGAGTTAAGAGGTTATTTAACAATACACAAACCACCGCATAGTGGGACGAATAGCAATTGTTCGGTTGATATAAATCTTCACCTCACATAGTTCATCTGTTTAAGCTGGGGGTTTTTCTAATGTTCGTCTTGAATTTTCCCATTGATCCCTCTTTTGGAATTTTTGATTTCGGTTCACATTTTTCTCCAAAATGTGACCATACGAAGCGCAAGAATGGGTTTTCTTAAAAAATGTTCAGCTGAGGGTATTCGTTGCGATAAATACTAAATAGTGTCCGCGTGAAACTGTGGGCAAAAATTTTACAGTTTTCATGTTTTCTTGATTGTAAATTTTTAGTTTGTAATTGAGTTTGTTTGTTTTTAATTTTGTTACATTTATTACTTTTATTTTTGAACAATTATTTAACATTTATTTTAAATTATTTTTTCTTGTTAAAAATTCGCTTCCCAGTTATTGTAAAATTCAAAGATATTTGATACGAAAAAGATTTAACGCGGTGAAAATAATATTAAACAAATATTAACAAATATCAACTTTTTGAAACTAAAAAGCGCAAATTAAATTTTCTGCAACATAAAAAGCACCAATGAAAAATCCAGTTTAATACGACGGAACCTGCTTTTTCCGTAAAATATAAAATGTATTACAAATTTCATTTCGTTTCGTTTTTTATATAAAAGGTATCTCAAAATTCACGCAAGATTTTAATTAAATAGAAGACGGACTATTTTCTTTACATTTTTGTTTCGTATACACGGATAGGGTTATGTATGGAATAGCATATCAGGCAAATGGCCTCCAAAGTTTTACTGGCATATACGCACACTTTTGTCGAAATTTTCCATGACAGTTTTGCAAAAATATGGCTGAATATAGTCGATGTAGCGTTGAATTTCTCCCTTCCAGGCAGGTGTGGTTGTGGGTTTTGACTTCAAATAACCCTAAAAATGTACACGATCTGGAAATGTTTCATGCAGTAATTGAATTATGTGACGTATGGCATGTAGCACCGTCTTGTTGAAAGCATATGACGTCCATATCAATATCATCCAGTTTATGCAGAAAAACCTAATTTATCATGTTGTCATGCAGCCAAACAGCAGCACCAAACAGTGACACGTTGTGGTTGCATAAACACTTGTAGGATCTATGAAACACAAATGTGAAAATTTTGACGAGTAACGAAAGGATGATGAACTTGGGATGATGACTTTTACCAGAACTCTGCTGCGATATTGATGACCAGTGTGCTTAGCAACACCAATTGATGCCATCTGCCTCAATTGCTTAATTACTATCTTCACAGTTAACAAAGTTGGATATATAATCCGACTATATTTCGTACGACATTTTCGAACTGTACTCACTTTAATTGAGTTCGGGATATTGTTCAACAATATTGTTCTATCGTGTAATGCTCTATATTTCTAACATTACACTGGCTGCCAACATTTAGAAATGGCGGCAAATTCAAATCATTCATCGAATTAGGAACATCCAACAAATAGCTACGAAAGATTTCGTTACTTTTCCGTATAGGAATGATATCTATTTATGATTATTTACATCTACTTACACATATTAATTTTTAAATGATTCTGCTTAATTATGAGAAACGAAATTTTAAAATTTCATATCTTGTTTGAGACCAAGATACTCAAACTAACCATAGTCACTTTTTATAACGAGTACTATACAGCTTTTTAAATTTTTTTCTTTGCAATATTCTCTTGTGTTTAAGCTTTTTTATAATTATTAATTTTTGCATAACTGTCAGTCTCGACCTCAAAAGTGTTTTTGTCTTGTTGGTTTATTGTTTGTTAAAATGAAAACTTATTTAGGACACTTTTAATTTGTCAAAAAGTTGTTCATTTCAGACATTTCTAGTTACATGAAGGTTTGCAATGTTTTTTTTTAACAATTTTTTTTGTTCTACTTTTTGTTCTCATTACGGTTGCTAATGAAAATTTGTGTTTATTTTCATGAAGTAGCTTAACTATTCCTATTGCTGCAGGGAGTGGCCATTCCTGAGTTAGCGTTCAAACAATTTGTGCAAATTTTACTAAAAATAAATGTGTTTATTGAAATAGTATTTAGTTCTCTTTTAAATCTATAATAATAATAGACTAAGCAATTTCTTGTGACTGCTGTTCTATTCTACCGTTTTATCCCGATTTTGACCAAACGTATATTATTTGAAAGGTATTTCTTTTTATCCATTTTGGAGATTTACAGATTTTTAAATTTTTTCCTTTATGTTGAGTAAATTGCATTTGTAGTTGCTGCTAACTCATACATAAAATTATACAATGCTATGTGTGTGTTTTGAATTTGTGAATATGTTTGTAATAAAAATGAGTTTGTTTTTGTGTTGTTTTGTGAACTGGCTATAATTGGTTAGCATACTTTTAGGGTCTTTATTTAATGAAAAAATAAAATTTCCTAGAATTTGCGCTCGAATTCCGCGTACTGGAATCTGCTAGTATAAATTAATAACTTACAATATTGTGATATGATATTTTATGATCAAAGGACAATTAAGTTTAAATATTATAATTATAAATTATATATTTTTCTCATACAAGATTACTTTAAAATTACATTATTATAATATCCACTACGGGCACTGTCCTTTATGATTTCGAATAAAAAACTAAAAATAAGGTAATACCTTTTGGTTATAAAGATTTGCAATGAAATTTTATCAGTTTATTCCCGAAATCGATGTTGACATTTCTTAATTAATTGTCTGACTTAAAAGTAAAAGGTTTTTCTAAATATTTAGAAAACTTGCGATACCTCCAAAATAATCTTGACATTGATGACAAAACACCGAAAACACCTATGAAATCAAAAGCCATATAATTAGTGTAGGTCTTGGAGCACGGAACGTTTTTGCTGCCAATTTGAGCCCAATCTTATAATTTTAAATAGCTTCTAAAATGTTTTCTTTCACAATAAACACAAAAAGAAACAAGTAGTACTAAGTAAGTCTGGTTCGACCACATGGTATCCTACATCACAGACATCACCCTATTTTTAATTAAATTGAAACAAGTAAGAATGTTTAATTCGAATCAATGCCGAATCTTTGATACCCTCCATCCTCCAATATTATAACTAAGAGACAAAAATGGCTAAATTTCACATTATAATGGCCAGATTTTTTTAAAATGTTGTTTAATATTAATAAAATAATTCACAAAAATTTCAGGTGTTTTTTGCTTTTTTTACACTCACACCTATGTACAGAAGCTATATATAAGTTAGTCATTCATTTGTAACCGCAGAAAATATATATTCCTGATCCTTATGCTAAATCAAGTCGATCAGTAGCGCCCTTGGAACAAATCAGGTTGCAAATATCAAAAATTTTATGTTCGTTTATTTTTAATAAAATCTTCTTAAAGGAAATTGTTCAAAGATCACAGATTCTTAATTTAGAAGATATAACCCTTAGAAGTTGTCCGATTTTCAATTTTCAAGAAAATACACAATTTTTAGGCAATTTCGTCCAGTTTCAGATACAATATTGATTTACTTTTTTACTTAGTATATTTAGAAAAAAAAATTTACTGTTTGCTTTGTGTTTCTCCAGGTAAATCGCTATTTACCAATTGTCTATTTTTTTACTATTTTTCAACTTTGATGGAAAATAAATATAAAAATATTTTTTTAATTATGAACAATAATTTTAAAACATAAAAACCTTGAAGAAGAAACATAAAAAACATAAAATTGTTAAAAATCATGATTTTTAGTTAATATAAACTTTTTTTTTCATGTCGTTGATAACCCATAAGTAAGCATCTAGAAGGCGTAGCACCTATTTCATAGGTTGGACAAAGATCTCTCACATGCCTTTTAACTTATTTGATTATCTCGATCGATTCAAAAGTTCTGATTTTTGCAAAGAAAACCTCAAATGGAGCCACTGTGCATCGCTCATCAGCTATTGGGCATAGGGGATAAAAATTGAACGCCAATCTGCAGGATGTAATGAAAAATAATATTTTTAAAATCTTAGCTACGATAATCCTCTATATCACCTGCATAGTGATGTGGAGGGTATAAAAAAATAAAGTTTGTTATGAAATTTTTGCAGCTGAGAAAGAAATTAAGTTTTTTCAATAACAAAGGATATACAACAAAAAATGGTTTGGTAAAATTGTTTTATAACTTTGATAAATATTTCCTAGAATTTCAACGGAAACGGTAATATCATCTCAATTAGAAAACGAAATGCATTTTTCAATAGTGTCCAACAATTATTAGCAACAACAATTGAACTTTTGTCAGTTTTTCAAATAATTGTCCTATTTTATCAATTTTGAGTTCCTACGTGAATAAAGCGAGCAATTAAGAAGTTGGATTATCTATGGGGAAGTAACTAACCGATTTCATTACCATTAACTGATATGTTCAAACTTCAGCTGAGACCCTTTGCATTATTTTAGAATAATTTGCAATCCGACTAGTATCATAAACTCGACGTATCAAAGTAAAAAATATCGTTATTATTTAAAATAATCTCAAAACCATTACAAGAACGCTAGAGCTACTACTGCAAAATGAATACGCCGTCTTATACAGTTCTCGTAAAACAGAAGTATTATGCCGTTTTCTTTTCTGACAAAAAATGTCGCACTTTTTTTGCTCTCTTTTCGAAAAGTGTATTTATTTATATATTCTGAATTAAGAGCAACCTTATCTTATACATCAATCGAAAGGTCTCAAAGTCGAGCCCTCCTAAATCACAAAAAATTCAAAAAAAGGGCGACATTTTTTGTCAGAAAAGAAAACGGCATTAGTTGCTGAAAAAAAAACAATATTCCCTACACAGAGCATCGGGAGAAGACCATATTCATAAAAATTTTAAACAGCATTTCAAATCAGTTTTAAGCTAAAATCGATAAAATTGTATTCATAAACGAATTTTAGCTTAAAATACCTATTGTAAACCTTGTGTAAATAAAAGAATTCTAAAATTGGTTCGACCCTGTTTTAAACCTATTTTAAAATGATACTTGAGCTTTTTGCTTTGTGTTTGTTTTATTTTGAACATTGCACTATAGGTAATTTGAACCATTTTTGTGACGAAAAGTCATTTGTTGCACTTTTAAGCAAAAAGATTTGTTTGTTACAATTTGATAAAAAAAAAAAAATAACCTTAAACTAAATGACTGTGTACTAACTTTTTCTAAAAATCGAGTAACAGCTAATTACCACGTCGTCAAAGTTTAATGTGTTTGATGTTTAATGTGAATTTTTAATCTGTTCTAAAAACGTTAAACAAAATATAATAATACAATTTAAATACGGAAAATAAAAGTAATGGTATGCACATTACAGGTTAGTTGACAGATTTGAGTTTGCTTTTTGATTTAGTGCGAAAAACTCATTATTGTGACTTAACCTCAAATAAATTTTTTTTTTATAAACATGTAGTTTGGATAAGCTTTATAAATGTTGGCCGTATTTGGCCGTGTTTTGACTATCAGAGACATGTTAAGTGCACATGTTATTTCATTAATTTCACGTTGAGATTTTTTGCGTTTTTTTGAGTTATGTCGTTTTTTCATAGCCGACCTTCGTTTGCAGTATAACAACCTTGCGAAAGTTTGGATTGATGTAAAATGCAAAGAGAAGAACGATGCCGTATTCACTTTTGTTATTGGCCATGTTGGAAATATAAATATTTTGAATGAGGAAGAAGCATCTCTGAAAGAGAGAGTCCGAACTTTTTGTAAAAATTTGGCTGAGAGTTGGAACAAGTCCCACAGATAGATAGAGGTCTTCCAAAAACAAAACGCTCACTGGCTAAGAATTGATTTTATTTTGGCAACTAAGATTACCCCTCCGAAGTATTTAGTAGGGCGTCCAAAAATAAAGTTTGTGGATAAATCCGAACGCGCAAAGAATAGAGAAGCAAAGGACCTATCAAAGAAAGTAGACAATGAAACGGAATTGCTAGTTCGTGCAGCTTCGATATCTGCTCGAGTTGACAGTGGTTCTTAGACAGGCAATTGCTAGTCCAACAAGAGCTTGCAAGATGAGAAAATTAGCGCACACTGTTGATAATCCCCCAATTCGCTTAACTACAAATGAAGCACTCGCATTTTTGTTAGAAAACAATTTGACAAAAGAACGGTACTTGAATACAAGAAGGGAAAGTAAAATTCGATATGCTGACATATATCCACTTTATAACGAGGTCACCAATTCTAAGAAAAGTTGCAGACCAGTTGGTATTGAAGTCAATGAGAGGCAGGCAAATGTTTCCCTTCAATCATTGTTAACGCGCACTGCAAATAGAATTGTTGCAATGCAGAAGGAAGTCATAGTCTCATTAATTAATTTTGTAAAGGCTGATCTGATTGTTAGCTATGGATTTGATGGCAGCACTGGGCATTCCTCTAATAAGCAGAAATTTCAGGAAGCATCCACATCCGGTGATTCCGATTATTCCATGTTTGCATCAACAATGACTCCTTTAAGACTTTGAATAACCGCACACTTCAGTCTATAAGGTTTTGTCGTCCCATAAAACTGGAGTTTTGTAAAGAAACAAAAGAAAAAATTTTCCTTGAGGACAATGATTTAAAACAACAGATAAATGGCTTAAATAGTTTAAAAATAGTTATCGATGTTGGAAAAATCATTGAAATACACTTTAAACTATTTCTTACGTTGATTGATGGTAAAATGTTAAACGTTTTAACAAATACAAAATCTAGTCAATCGGGTCCTATTTGCAAGGCAACTCCAAAGGATTTTATGAGCATTACAGACTTCAAAATCCAAAAATTTCTTGCAAAAAAGATACTCTAAAGTATGGTATAAGTCCTTTGCATTGTTGGATACGATTCTTTGAATTCATTTTGCATGCTGAATATAATAGCAGTATTAAAAAATAGCAAATTCGAACTGATGACGATCGCAAAACTCTTTCTGAAAAAAAAGCTTGTACAACAATTATTTTGGTCGAAAATGAGCCTTAAAGTTGACCAACCAAAAACGGGTGGATTTGGAAACACCAATGATGGCAATACAGCCCGTAGAGCCTTTGCCGACCATGCGATCTTTTCGGAAATAGTTGATATTGATGTTGAGCTGATATATTCCCTTAAAATTATACTCATTACTATTTGCTGTCAATTCCCATTGAACACCCAAAAATTTCAAGCTTTTTGCCACAATGCCGCCCAAATGATACAAATCAAATACCCTTGGCTCCCAATGACGGCGACCGTTCACAAGGTATTGATTCATTCAAGAGAAATTGTTGAAAATACCTTACTGCCGGTAGGTTGTTTCGGCGAAGATGCTGCTGAGTCGCGGAACAAATTATACAAGTCAGATAGACTACATCATGCCCGCAAGAACAGCCGCACAAACAATTTCTCTGATGTTTTTAACAGGGCTATGGACATGTCTGATCCAGTTATTTCGTCAATATGCTTAGATAGTCGAATGCAGCAGAGAAGACGGGCGCAACTGCCACAACTGCATTAATAATGATATTGTTGCTGATTTCAATATAAAATGTTTATATGGAGATAGTAACCACCAAAGAACTATTTATGCGACTTTGTTGTATAAGCTTGATCGGTTTATGAGGTAAACTTTAATTTAATTCCTTAATTTCGTTTTATCAACTTGTGTTGTCTTATATGTTTATTGTATTTTTCAATTATTTATTTTTAAACATTATCTTCTTTCTTAACACTAGTGTCTTCTTTTTTTATTTAAATTAGCTTAAAATTTTTGGTCAGAACGCTTTCTTTAGCACAAACAGAAATATTATTAATTAACGCCAAATTTTTATTTTTTTACATGTCCATCATATTTAAAGTTTTTTTTTTTCTTAAAGTTTATTTTAATTTTTATTTGTTTTTATTTCTTAAATTTTACACTACTTTTAATTTCACTTAACTCTACATTTTAATTTTAAGAGGTTTTTCCTCAACCTTCTTTTTCTAAATTCACATTTCAACTCCGTTCATAAATTTTAATTTTCTTAATTTTTAATTTTCTTAAATATTAATTTTTTTTTTAAACTTAATTTTTTTTTTTTAAACTTAATTTTTTTTTAGAGGTTTTTCCTCAACATTTACTTTCAATGACTACATTTCGGCTCCCTAAATCAAAATTCTTTTCTTAACATTATACCTCTCTTCATTCATTCCATCTAAAGCTAAAACATGTTTTGTATTAACTACGCTCAACCACTCATTGAATAGCCTATGTATATCATTATGGAACATTTTATCTCGTTATCCATAATACGCATAAATATACAGACATTCGTTCATAATCTCACGCTTTTCGTAAAAAAATACCAACTCATATTAAAAGGAGAGAGAGTAAGTGGGATTATTGAGTGAACGAAGGGGTAAGCTAATACCAATAGCTGAAAACCAAGTGGGAGAACGAGAAGGATTGCAAGTTGTAGTTGACCCATACATACATGAATAATCGTGATTTAATACAAAACAATGAAGAGACTGTAAAAAAAAACTCGCGCCATAAATCAGTTTGCCAAAAATAGAACCAAAAAAAAATTTCAATCAACATATTACCATATAAGGTGTTGTTTACATGTATATACATGAACTTGAAAATAATTTCAAGATCAAGGTTATTTTTTTTTTCTTATTTCTGCTTGTACCAGAAATTCTTTGGCTACAGTGAAGAGCAAAACTGATCACCGTCACAAAATACTGACTATGAATACGAATTTTTAACAAATCTTTTTTAGGCTTATAATGTGTTTTAACTGCTTTGTATTTGAAACCTGATTTAAGATTTTTTTTTATAAATACAGCTGTATAAATGTAGCGATTCAACACATAAATAGAATTTATGTCGAGATTAGGTGGTTTAGTACCTGTACTTATCATGTTGCAATGTATATTTTTTTCGTATTATTTTAATTATCGTATATGATGTTAATTAAAATATAAACTGAAATGTAACAAATAAGTGTGTGAAACTCAGCTGTGCCAAATCTTTGCTACGATTAGCTTTTAAATACTGTTGCCGATAATGATCATTTAAATATTAATTCAATTCAATTCAATTTCAATTTATTTACATAATATTTTCAATTATAAAGATATAACAGTATTTATAAAGAGGTTAGGACAACTCGTTCCTTTTCTACTTAAAAATAAAATAACAAATTTTTTTTTAAATATTTTTATGTAGGGAGAAAATTTTCAAAAAACCACTTTTTTTTTTTTATTTTAGATTTTTAATAAAATGGATTTACAACTTATAAGTAGGTAAAATTATGATGAGACATCGGGAGTTAAAGTTTGTGGTGAGCCTGTTGATTTTAATATTTACGAGCTCAACATTGGCAAGAGTATGCAATCTTTGGGTTGGATAGTGCCAAGGTAAATTGTATAATAGTTTAAGAAGTTTATTTTAAGCGACTTGTAGTTTGTTGATGTGACACTGCGCAGCCGTAGACCATAGTGGTACTGCATAGAACATTATAGCGTGAAAAATTGATTTAAATAATAATCTTTTGTTTTCGATATTAAGTTTGGAGTTTCTATTTATGAGGGGATACAATAATCTTTTTACATTATTTATTTTATTTATAATATATGGTATATGATCTTTAAATTTAAGCTTTGGGTCTAATATTGCTCCCAGATATTTTACTATATTGGACCAAGGAATTTCGTTATTATTGAAAATAATTGGCTGTTGAGGTAGAAAGCAATTTTTTCTTCTTCTTGAGAAATAAATGGCTTGTGTTTTCAGGGTATTGATTTGAATTTTCCATTTCTTAAAATAATTATGGACATTGACAAGTGCTGTTTTTAAACTAGATATTACATCGATCGCGTGTATTTGTGAGCTAAGTATAGCGGTGTCATCAGCAAAAATGGAAGTCACACAATCATCGAGAATTGGGAAATCTGCAGTGAATATATTATACAAAATTGGAGAAAGACAAGAACCTTGTGGACATCCAGCGGGAACTTCAAAAGAACGTTCTGAAAGAAAACTTTGGATTATTTTAATTAATTCCAATGGAAAGTTAAGTCTTATCATTTTATAAATAAGTCCATCGTGCCAAACCGAATCAAATGCTGATTTTATATCTAGTAATACCATACCAGTAGATGTCCCAGTATTAAAATTTGAATTTACTAGTTTACGAATTCTAACAAGCGGCTGGGTAGTATTATGATCCTTACGGAAACCAAATTGTTGTGTAGGTAGAATATTTTCTGCGTCAATAAAATCTGTAAGCTTTTCTTTAATCACTTTTTCAAGTACCTTGCTTAAAGATGATAATAGACTTATTGGCCGATAAGAAAGAGGGCAGCAATCAGGTTTGTTTGGTTTTTTTATTGGTATAAATTTTTGAGTTTTTCCATATTTTTGGGAAATAATGCAGACGCAAGCAGCAGTTTATTATTGTAGAAATATACTTAACCCCTTTCGGTGGTAGAGCTTTTAAACATTTGTTATTAATTCCATCAGTACCAGGAGACTTTTTTGGCTTTAGTTTTTTGATAATAGCAGAAACTTTAACAGTTGAAACTGGTATAACATTATGAGAAGTAGGTACTATGGTGCTAAGATTGTTTATAGAATTATTTACAAGGTTAGTGGTGAATGGATCACTAAGATTTTCTGAAAGTGATTTGATTTGAATAGGTGTGCTAAAATTTCACATTTTTCTTCTTGCGTGTAGTAATTTGTATTATTGAATTTTAGTATTGGGATATTTGTAGGCTTCTTCTTTAAAATTTTTGAAAGATTCCAAAAAGGAGAAGAACCTTTTTCCAAAGTTGACAGCTTATTGTTCCAAAAATTATTTTTAAATTTCTTGATCTCTTCTAAAATGCGATAATTATATTGCTTTGTTAAATAATGATCCGAAATATCACGAAATCGTTTCCAGTTCCTTCTAAAAATGTTTCTTATTTGAATCATATGTGTTATATGTTGTGGTAGGGTTGGGGTTTTCACTTGGTAAGTTTTACTAGGGACACTATGATTTATTGCATTAGATATGGTGTCATTAAATGTTAAGATCATGGAGTCGATTTCTTCAAAGTTGTTTATGGAGTTTTCATCAGGAACTCTCAGGTTTCTTTTAATGAAAGAAGCGAATCGGGGCCAGTTTCCCTGTTTGAAATTGTAATATTTTTTTCCGTAATCTTTAATCCGTAAGCCATAGTTATTTTTACAGGAAGGTGATCTGATCCAAGATTGCTTATAACACGTGCTGATGAAATACCGTTTAAGACATTTGTTAGAAAGAAATCTAAAGTTGATGCTTGTCTTCTCGGATTTGAACGTATATACGTATGGTTATTGGGATATAGTATACGAAAAATGAATCAGAATCTAAACATTCGTATAAAAGGTTTCCCCAACAGTTTGACCGGATACAACCCCAATGTCTGTGACGGCTGTTAAAGTCGCCGCCCATGATAAATGCTACGTTATTTTGATAAAATTTGCGCAAATCAGTTTTAAATTGTAATTTTTTGGTATTATCGCTACCAGCAGCACCCGGAAAATAGCAAGAGTAAATGTTTATATAGTTTCCATTTGAAGTTTTTATTTTAATACCTATATTTTCAATTTGGAATGTATTAAAAGGAGGTATCAAGATGTGTTCAATATTTTTTTTAATTAAGATCGCCACGCCTCCTCCTCTGTTGTGTTCTCGATCACTTCTGTATATATAAAAACTTGGGTGCTTTATTGATATTGAGTTATTCAGTAATGTCTCCGATATAAGACAAATATGGATATTATTGTTTAATAGAAAACTGAAAAGTTCGTCTTTTTTATTTCGGACACCTCTGGCATTCCATGATATTATATTTAAATCGTTATTATTCATATAAAAATTTACATGCAAGTGAGGTTATGACCTCAAATTGGTCTGCTTTAGATTTGCATCACTGCAACTTAGTTATTAACTCTAGAGTTAAGTTTTTGATTTCTTCAAGAGAAAACAGATTGTTGGGACTATTTGTGTTTTTGTTTTGCTCTTGTCTCCATTCATAGTTAGGGGTAATGAGTCCCTGATTAAGATTATTCGGAAAATCTGAATTATAACTTTTGTTGTTGTTAAAACGGTCATTTTTGAATAATGGTTGCTGTTTAGGCTTGTACGTTCTTGGTTGAGAACGTTGTCTCATTTGTACATATTTTAATCTGCTTTCACAGTCGGAAGAAAACGATTTATGTACTTTATTACAGTTTGCACACTTAATAGTTTCAGATGTGCATTCCGTAGTTTTATGATTACCTGCACAATTTGCACAAAATGTTTTGACATTGCATCGGCTAGAACCATGACCTAGCATTTGGCAGTTGTAGCACTGCGTAATTCTGGTAGACCTTTTCCTTTGGTAGTCCCATTTTACTTTGATATGATCGATTATCGAGTAATTTTGTCTAAGTTCTTTCATTGTAATAGACTTTCTTTGAAAGTAAATAATATATATGGCCTGTTCATTGTATGGTCCATTTGATTTTGTAACTAGTTTTACATCAATACATGGTAGTTTTAAATCAATTAATTTTTTTTTAATTATTAACGGATCAAATTTATCAAGTCCGAGTAGAACTGCTTTATATGGCTTTTCATTTTTTGAACCGTAAGTGAAAAACTCATATTTAGATTTTAAATGTTCACACAATAAATTAAAATCTTCAATGGAATCACAAAATATTTTAAGACCAATTGAAATTTTTCTAACTGCATATTTACATATTTCTAAGTTTTTACAAATTTCATGTAATTGTATTGTTTTACATTTTAATATTGTTATTGGTGGGATTTGCACTTTGCTGGGTTTAGCGACAATTATTTCAGACTCATCGTCATCATCGTCAATCGTTTGCAGTGGTTGATAGTAGTTGTTGCTAGAAGCAGCATTATTTTGTTGTTTATATTTTTTATTCATTATGTTATGCCTACTTGAAGCATTAATATCGACATCGCGGTAGCGTTTAATGTTGTTTATGAAAAGTAAAGAAAAGGGATTAACTGATCCACTTCGTTGTTTTTTTTTTTTCACTAATCTACTTGTTTTGAACAAAACAGAATATTTTTTTTTATTGTTATTTTGTTACACACGTTTTGCACACACGTCTGTTTAAACTCACGGTCAAACTATGACTGATTTAAATATTAATATCATTTAAATATTAAGTTAATTTTTTTAGCAATATTTATTTTAATTTTTCTTTATTGTTGTTAAAAAGAGAATGATTTTTTTTTTTTTTTGAGAAGCAATAAACTTCTATCTGAAATTTTGCATTTTTTTTATCATTAGAGTAGAAAAACTAATAATATCCATTATGACACACCATTTATATTTATTTAATGGAGCCGGCGTTAAAATAGTTATTTTGCAATGTTTTGTGCAATAAAAAAAAATCAAATTAGACTAGATTAAAAATGATGGCAATTTTAGTTTTTCCATATATCAGCGAAATGTTAATATTTTTATCTAAATTACGAGTAGCTTGTAATATTGTGAATTAAAGATAAACAAGTAAGAGTGTTAAATTCGGCTATGCCGAATCTTTGATACCCTCCACCTGGGTTTTACGTTTACATTAATATCTGGACTGCTTGCACTATTTGTAGTAAATGTATATAACATACTTGAATATGTAAACACTTTGATAAAGCTATTACTGAATTATTACAACAAATGCACTGAATTTTCAGCATTTTATAGAGCTGTCTACATATTTTAGGTCATAAATTGGCGCAATGACACCCGATTTATCCCATTTTAAATACTAACCTGATCCAGATAATTACAAACAATATTAAGTTTAGCCATGTTATGTTTTATTTTGTAATTTTCTTTTTAATTTAAATTTTTTAATATAAAGGTGCATTTTATTTTTTACAATCCTTTTCAATTATTAGGATAGGGCACATTTGTGAGTCCGCATAAATCAACTTTCAACTCTTGTTTTTGTTGTATTAAATCTATCTTTGTGTCTTTAAATTAATTAAGATAATTAAGATGAAAATATTTAACAAATTGTTTTTTTTTAGTTAATATCTGAACATTTTACTGATACAAGGCAAAACTAAAACTGCCAAAAATTTCAGTAAAAACTATTTTGAATGTATTTGTTAAATATCGCATAATTTTTTTCAATTTTAAACCTTAAAGTCTTTTTTAAGTCTGGTAATAACTCTATAATATGAAGGAAGTAAATATGTGGCTTTTTTAATAATAATGACAAGTATAAAACACATTTTTGTGCATTACATTAAAATATTATAAATTTGAACATAATTAATTTTAGAAAAATGTCCGATTCGTTTTTCGATGATGCTGAAAACACATCAAAGAAATACAGAAAATAAAGATTTTGCTTCAGTTAGTTGAGAGACGAGAAGCTAATGGATGGCTGGAACAGGTCAACAAAGGTGACGACTATAAATGCAGATGCAAGGCTTGTGAAAAAATATTAAAATGCAAGCCAGTTTAATTGTGTAAATTTTATATGCACATATCAAAAAGATGAATTATACAAAATTGTAAAAATAATTTTTTTATAATATCTGTCTTTTTTTATATTATTCTTATGTAATTCTCATGATGTTTTTATCTTATTTTTAATATTTTTTTTTCTTCGTTTTTATGTTATTTTTACATAATTGAAATTGAAAATATACAAATTAAAAATAAATTTTGAAAAAAGTAGTGTAGGGGAAAAAAGTGGGTGTAGTGAAAAAAGGAATTTTTTTCATAAGCGTAGAGATTTCTGAAAAAATCTCCTGGCATCACTAGTACCTATTAAAAACAATGTAAAAATTTCACAAGACAACGCGACATAGACTTGCTTTGTTCAAAAGCTTCCATAAGACTGAATGAAATTGTTGCTAACTTTACTCTTTGGTGAGTATTTTCGTTTTTGTTCGGCTGTATACATATAAGATTAGAGTTCGGTTTACTGGTGCTGCTATGCATATGTGTGTGTCTTAGCAAAAATATACGATATCCCAGTCATCATTTCGAAGATTGTTTTAACAAAAATTAGCTTACTGTGCCTTCTTCGAGCACTTTTGATGATTAAAAACTGATTAATCACATGCGCTATTAGAAAAAGACTAGAAAATCATTTTTGCTTACACTTAAAAAGTGATTTATAGAAAATTGACATTAAATATGACTCAAAAATTAGTCGAAACTGATCAGAAAAGCAGATAAAAAGGACTCACAAGAATATTAGCGGATAAGGTAATATTTCCTCCCAACAAGAGAATATTTTGTGATCAGCAAAAGAGCGCATTTAGACTGTTGTAATAGCACATATGAGTCAAAAAAGACTCTACATGATCACTTATTGCATAAAATGCTTACTGGGATTTTATTCACTATCTGTAGAAACAGTTTTTTTAAGTAAAACAAATCCGCACACAATTTCAATTCTATTTCGGTCACAATGATAGGATCACTTTGTTTACTAGCTGCCACTAAAATAAGTATTATAATACAGCGTAATGATGAATTGTACTTCTCAATTAGTTTATTTTTAATGTGCCATAAGAAATTCAGTTTGTAATAAAAAAAAGCATGAATATATGTTCCCAGGGCGGAGCTTGATCATTGAACTTTGATTGAGTTGAGCTCCGCGACTATTCATAAGTGAATAGCTCGTGCCTAAAATTTTTGGTAGTTGGGAATGGCGTTTGTGTTAAGAAAAGCATGAATGCATGTTTCCTAGGGCAAGGCTCGATCATTGCACATTGATTGAGCTGAGCTCCGCGGTTATTCTTAATGTGGATAACTCATGAAAAACCTTTTGGGAATAACGCTTCCTCCGTCCCGACATTAAATAACAAATTTTAAAAATTTATTTATCTTTTTTTAACATCTGACAAAAAAAGTAGTTTTTTAAACACCAATTTTTTTACAGGGTAAACATTTTATGGTTTACCCACTACTTTTGAATGCAAGTATGCAGAGTTTATACATGTACTAAAAATACAGCCCTTAAAACCATACTATTTTTGCAACTCTAAAAATTTCAGAATTTTGTATAAATAAAATAAAATACCGATTTATTTTAATATGCGCTTATACATATATGTATACATATACAGAATATATGAATATTATTTATAGTATTTTGCTATAGGCAACAGTAGTATGTATCAATTTGTAACATTTTGTGATGTTATAAAAATCGCAGAATATTGACATTGATTTTATATATATTTTTTTTATTAATTAAATAACTTAAATATTACACCAAAAATATTGATATTGATGAATTTCTATATTATAAACACAACGACCACAAAAACAACATGCACAGCTATGACAAAATACAAAATTTAGGAAAGCGTCATATTTTTTTTACCTTTTCAGTGATTTCTCGGCGCCTATGAAAACTATTGTCACGATTTAAAAAACAGAAACCTTCTCATGATGTTAGTGAATCATTCTCACTAAAAACGAGCGCCCTAGCTATCCTATTGAGGGCGTTATCGTGACAAGAACACATATTCAAATCATATTTTCTCTGTACTTTTTTACTTCTCTCAATTCTAGGGACCAGATTAACCGATTTGGACGATTTTAAACAGCAAGCTTTCCAGGATATTAGTGAATCATTTTTTATACGAACGAGCACCCTAGCTACCCGATTAAAGGCGTCATCGTGATTTCCACAGACGGACAGACGGACATCGCTATATCAACTCCGCTTGTTATAAGGATCACAAATATATATATTTTATGGGGTCCAGATTTTTTTTTCTAATTATTACAAACGGAATGACACACATATATATACCCTTTGCACACTGGAGTGGAGGGTATAAAAAATAGATCTAGTATAAAAGAACAATTAAAAAGTTAAAATCGGTATATGCAGATTTAAAAACATATCATATACTATTAGTACAGTTATATACTAATAGCATTTAAATGAACATTTATCAGATTTTTTGTAACTACTCTTTTTGTTACTAAAATAAAACAAATCTATAGCAAAAATAAATATCAAACAATTAAAAGAAAAGTGATGTATTTAAAATTCAAACAAATCGGGTGTTCGATTATTTTCAAGATCATAAATTTCAAAAAAATTAAAACCATTTACTATAATGAAAAACTATTTTTTTTTGTTCGGTTCGAGATCATATATAAAATTTCTAATCATAAAAAAGATAAAGTATTGTAATAAGAAGAGAAATGTGGAACTTTTTGCGAGAATTGGTACGAACAACCTGATTTTTTCTCAATTTTGGTGTTCTCTACATTAGCATAGCCATATCAGCTATAAGTCTTATGATATGAACACCTCTTCTTGTTCGGTTTTTATAGTTGCCAAATAATTCCTCTAGATGGAATTGTAATGGCACTGGCAAGGCGATTTTTTGTGACAGATTCTCCACCTTCAATTACCAAACGATTTGGCAAAAATATACAATTTGAAAGGCATTTCTTTGCAGATGTTCACCATATTTGGAATAATATATTATTAAAATAAAGAAAACTAAATGGCAAGAAATAAAACTTTTCAACTTACTTTGCTTTCAATTCAGATTCATAATAGTGACAGCTATGGACATAAAAACAGCACAAAATTAGATTGCAATAAAATAAATTTAAATAAAAAAAATAAAAAAAAATAAAAAAATTTACACTAAAAGTGAATCAAAATGCAATTTCTTGCTTTCAGCTTCAGAACTTCAATTTCTCTGCTGATTACGAGGCACTAATATTCTGTTATATTCGGCTTATTATTTACCGTTATCAGTTTATGCACCCTCCAAATCAGTCTGTAACCTTATTTGCGGATCACTAACAACCCGCTCAAAATTTTCAGTGTATTCAGAATGGGACGGAAATTCTAAAAAAATAATAGATACATTTTTATTTGTTATTTATACGTATATTTTTATTTGTATTTACCTGTTCTTTCAATAATTTATTGAGATGAATTTCGGTATTGCACAAATTGGTCATCCGTATAGAAATGGAGACATGGTGGCTCAGCTGTGTAGATTGTGTAGTGTATTGATGAAGCAAAATTTATTTCACTTTTTGGAACGTGGAACTCTCGAATCTTTGCGGGTAGGTTTTCCCGATTAGTTCTTATTATTTAATAACCCCGAAACTGTACTGTTGGATTAGGATCCGTTATCATTACCAGTTGTAAATAGTAACTATTATTTTCAATGGTAGGGCAAATTATTTCTTGAATATATAATGGTAATTCTCGAATCAAAATTACGTACTTAATAATATAGCGACTTCCGTGTATGGATTGGCGTTAGCTCCTTACAAGAAAGGTGAAAAGACTTCAACAAGGAACGTCAATAAATGCCGCAAAATATCTGATGGCTGACTCTGACGCCGAGGTAACCTAAATGCTGTACTCTGTCATCGTGCTGTACCTACAGCATAGAACCCATTGTTAATGGCTAGAACCATACGAAAAATGTATAGCTGGTGATTGCGGATATTCCAGTCACCTACTTTGCCTGGCTTAATTCCCATAGAAATTGGTTCGAAATCATTAACTACATAAAAAGATTGCTCATTAATTTTAATGTCGTGATAGTGGAATAAACTTTCAGGATATAAGTTACATTCCAGCAATTTAAATCCAAACTGTCTAGGAGAAATTCCTGGACCAGTTTGCTTTCCAATCAAATAGGTTAACAAATTTTTGAGTGGTAACACGAAAATAGCTGTAGACTTCTGAATTCAAAAAGTTTAAATTGGCCTTCTGAATCTCTCCCTTGTACATGCTGTTGGAGTTGTGTGTGCGGCGAATGTCGATGCAGGCTCTTTAACAATTGTTATATGTACTCCAGTAAATCTACTAAGACATACTTTTTCTTAACGTCATATATTTTTACCGTTCCGAATTCTTGTCAATGCCGCAATTGCATTGTGAAATTCGGAATAACATATTTCAATCGTTTTCAACATATTTACGTGGTTTTTAATAATTTTATAATAATATGTATATAATAATATATATATGTATAATAGTAGTGACGGAAATTTTTAATCTTATGGATAGTTCTTGATAAAGAGTAGTTAACCCAATAAACCAAAACAGTATAAAAATAGCTCGTAACAAACTTGCTAACATAAGCCTTAAGTTTAGAAAAGTGTTATGAATATTGTTGTGAAAGGCTTCTTAACAATTGTTTAATAATGAAAACTGAACCCTTGTGAACAAGCTTAGAAGTCTAATTATAGAATAAGCTTACAGGAAAATAGTATTCTAATCATGCTTGCAGTAAGCTTATAATCGTAATATTTTTGTAAGCTTATAATCGTAATATTTTTGTAAGCTTTTTAATACAATTAAATAATAAGTCTTTTTCAAATATTCTAGATTAAAATAATTTTATTGATTTTTTTATAATTTTTTTATTTTATTTATTTATCTTTTGGCATTTGTCTTATATTTCCTTATAGACTCTTGTCAATTTTTAGCGAATTGGAAGAATGATTTTGTACTTTTGATATATTAATCCTCTGGCAATCCAATACAAATTGCAGCATCTATTTAATTTCAAAAGTCAATGAAATAAATAAATAAAATATATAAAATAACTTACTTCTTATGGCTTTTGCTACACTCAGGCTGCGCACGCTCTTTTTATCTTCTGTGCCTTTCCAGCAAAGTTTTTCCGCCAGTTCGTCCACTAGCAATTTGCGCCAACAGTTTTTGATGAAGTTTGAAGACTTTGCTACCGTTAGCAGCTCATTTCCCTTAAAAAAATACAAAAACAAATGATGAAATATGAATTTAGTGTAATGAGTGTTTTTTAACTTACAAACGAATTCAAAAAGTTCTTGTCGTCTTGTAATTTTTTTCTAAATTTAAAAAATGCTCCATTACTTTAAATGGATTTTCAGGCATCACCAACTTTATTGTACATTTCTCCTTCTTCAGATCCCTAATTTCATTGCGCAGGGTATTTATCTCTTGCCGTAGTGAAGACACCTCATTTATAAGCCTTATAAACATGGGTTCAATAGCCTTTGAAAATTTTTCCAGCTTCTCTAAATATAAATAAAAAAAACATTATTATAGACTATTATATATTATACCACTATATATATTATACCATAAGCGCTGTATTATTAGACAGCACTGTATATCATCCAATATTTACCTTCAAATGTCACAGGTTGTACATGTACTACATTTTGGTCGTTTTGGAACATATTGTTGAAATTTATGTTATTGCTTTCCGTCATAATGGATAACTGGAAAAAAAAACCAAACTCATTATTTATATTTTTTATAGCACAGATCTTAGTGATATCTTTCCAAGAATGTTCGTAAGTTTCTTGAGAAACTGCTAAGTTTGTTGTTTCCTAAATGTTGAGAATAGAAGATTCTAGTGGATAGTGAAACATTGATCTCAAATTCAAAACTTGCTGACCAAAAACTTTAATAACATCATGATTGCTTATTGATGACACTCGATAAATATTATTTCCAGCTTTATAATAATTGTTGGGGTAGGCTGGTGACAAAAATGTGTGCGCGGTGTTTGTTTTAACGTCCTTGCATCTTTTGGTAAAAAAGGAAAAGATTTTATTAAACTCGTCAGCAAATCATTTACAGCACTATTTGATATGGTATGTTTAACAGCCCAAGCAGCAATATCTCTCTTAATATCCACATCATCAGTTGTATGATCGGAGTCCACATTTTCATCAGAACTTAACATTACGTTTTCACCAATATTCACATTTTCATCAGTGTAAAAAGAACCAATCTGACTGGAGCTGGCTGAAATTTCACATGAATCGTCTTTCTTATATTTTTTAAAATTTAAGAGCAATTCTACAATTTCTTTAGATTCTTCACCAACACTTGGTTTTGATTTATATGACATATCAAATATTTAAAAAATATTATTTTATATACTAATGTATTTACTTTTTTTAACACAAACTCTACCTATATAGGTATATATATACATACATTTTATTTATTCAAAAAACACTTCACTCTTCAAACAAAAGAAAAAGACTGAGGATTTCAAATAATTTTAACGCGAAAATAACGGGACATCACATGCAAAAACGCACAGTGGGTTTGATGGTAACCAAAGTGGCGATTAATTCAGGGAAGCCGTAGTTTTAAAATATTGTTATTTTTAATTGATGGATATTCATAAATACATAAAAAACCAGCATTTAGAAAAAAAAAAGTTTGCAAAAAATTTTTTTAAGCTGTTAGGCGCTTTTTTGTATTTTGGGGAATATGTTCTTATTTCACAAGTTTAGTTGTAACTTTGGAAGGAAAAGCGACAAATTAGTAAATTAAGTTGCAAATTAGACCATATTTAATGTGCTCTTGGAAAAAAATATATTTTTATTAAAAAATAAGAAAGGAATAAATATTTAATATTATTTATTATAATTATTAGTAAAATTTAAAATTGAAATTTTATCCAAATTCCATAATTCCACAAATTAAACTCAAAAGAGTCTTATTAGGAAATATTATATATTTTTTTTTGTTAATGAATAGGCATAAACACATGAAAAATAACCATTTCAAAAATAAATAATGAAAAAAAATTTTCAGTGGTAATAAGCCTTTTTTTTTAAATCATTTACTTCACAATCATCATTAAATTCATTATAATAATCTTCACCATCATCGTTGAATGATTTAATGAAAAAAAATAAGCCCTTGAATCATAAAGAACACAATGTTCAACCCAATGTGCAACGTTTACAAAACGTTAAAATAACGGGACTTCATATGCAATAACGTTTACAAAACTATAGCGAGCATAAGTCGTTTACAATCATATTTGCCAAACTGTTATATAGACTAATGCCCGTTTTCTCAATAGGCGATTATCTTTTATCCCAACGAGAAACTGCCGATTAAACAAATTTGGTTTTCTCAATGTCTGGTTTGCTTCTATTTTCTAACCGGCACTCATCTGCCAATTATTTATTTATCGTACAGATAAATTATTCTCCCAACTTTCATGTCAAATTTGAGAGGCATTGCAAACTGAAAATAATTCTCCCAACTTTCATACGTATTTTGAGAGTATTGCCAACTGAAATTAATGTTTTTGTCGGTACATTGAGAAAACCAAAATTGTTAACCGGCAGTTTATCGGTCCAATAAATTTATGTCCTGGTTAAGTAACAGGCAGTTTGACGATACATTGAGAAAACCGGCATAAGTGTATATCAAGTGTTATTGTAAATGCTATTGCTATGTAAAGCGTTTCTACAACATCATTTAAAAAGAGTTCATATTTTGCAATTAAATAAACCTATCATAACAATGCTTATGAAAATTTATAGAACTATTGTTATAGTAAGCTTATTCTTCAATTCAGTTACATTTCACTTATGGAATGGTTTATTGGGAGGCCTCAAAGTAAAACAAGCATTGATCATGTTTTCAGTAACTTTGCGGATAAAATTTATGTTGACTCGGTTGAATGCGATCTGTCAGATCATAATATTGTTTGCTGCAATTTTAAAAGTAATTTTATAAATAATGAATATTCAGAGATGACGTAAACGCATTGCGATTATATGAAAGCAAAAGGAATTCTGCGAAATAGTTTACCTGAGAATTATTCTTTGATGGATGCATCAGAATTGACAAATACTTTGGTTTCATGTATGAAAGCTGCCTTAGTATTAATACTATTCTTTCTTGTGTGCAGAATCCCGATGTATTGATTACAAGTAAAATACAAAAGCCAGGTACCTATATTAGGAATGGCAAAAAATGATCCACTAAAGTCATCAAGGCAGATAGCATCCGACATTAGAAATATCAGTAGGCTTTTCAGAATGTGATTTAATGAGGCCACTATTGTCAAAAAAAAAATATCATAAAACAATTCATCTTTACCAAAACCCATAGAAAAGTATTGGTTTCTAGAAAAACGTGTTGTGAAGCGACGAACGAAGATCAATAAGATGGGACAAGCTGGTATAACCTTCGTTAACCTAGGTTCACCCAGAAAACGGTAAAACACCAGGGTGGTAACTAGGGTGATCAATTATTCGGGTTTTTGCGAAAACCGGTTTCCGAATTATTCTAAAAATGTTACTTAAAAAAAACGGTTGTCTTTTTTTTAAATTCTCAAAAAACCGGATAATCCGGATTCCAAATGTATACCAAATAACGAATTAAAACACAATTTTTGACAAAAAATTTTATTAAAAAAATAAGAGAAAACTATTCAATTATACGTTATAAAAAGTAAACTTTTGGTTTGATTATAATTACAATGCAAAACATTACTGAGATCAGTTTGTTATTTTAACAAAGGCAAACAAAACATAACAATTCATTTGTTAATACTTATGATTATGTATATATTTAATTTAATCATCAGTTCTAAACTAATTCTCTTAGACAACGGTCGTGTAAAAATTAAGCGATAATAAACAATCATATTAAATCAACGATTTTTATATTGTTTTTTGCATTTGCATTCGGGTTTTCATTTGAGCTTTCGCACGTGATAGTCAATTCGTTTACAAAAAACATCTATTGGCCTTTATCGGCCTCGGTTAACCCAGTTATGCCGCCCACCTCGCGGAATAGTTTTAGCTTGCTAGCTAACATAAACGACATGGACACAGTTCCTGAATCAAACATAGCTGAAATGAAGCAGCAGAAACCACCACCTATAGTTGTAGCAAGTAATAGACCTTTTGTTGAGATTCAGAACTTACTAGGTAAAGAATATATTTATAAACGTACCTCAGTCGGCACAAAAATTTTCCCTCCAAATATCGAAAAATATGAAACATGCAAAAAAATTTTTATTGACAAAAAATAGAATTTCAGTATTTTAACTTCAAGGGAAATCATTTATATACAACATTTTTGTACGGTTTACTAAAAACCAACACGGATGATATCATGAAAGAATTAAACGAATATAACTTAGTACCAGCAAGTGTTATTGAAATAAATACAAAATTTAGTTCTATCAACAATGGAGTTAATAAAGTACAGTTTGTTCGTAAGAACTTCAATCCACCCACATTAAAAAATGTAAGAACAATCTCGAATAAAATAATTAACTGGAAAAAGCAAAAACCAAAAAATAATAATACACCAACTCAATGTTGGAATTGTTTGATGTACGGGCATGGTGGAGAACACTGTAACAGCTGTATTTACTTGCTTTAATTGCAAAAAACACGGTAAAGAGAAAATAGACCACTCTGCAAACGACGCACAGTGGCGCCATTTGAGTTTTTTCGTTGCAAAAATCATATCTTTTGAACCGAATAACATAATTGAACAGTTTAAACAGCATATGATAGATAACTGTTCAGCCTATGAAATGAGCGTTTGGAAAGGGTACTACGCTTTGTAGGCGCCTACTTATGGGTTATCAAAGTTAAAATTTGTAGAAAAATCAATTTTATGGTAACTAAAAAAAAGTATTTTTACATTTTTAGATTGCTTTTATTTTTTTTTCTTTAGGATTTTATGTTTTAAATTAATACCCAACAAATTAAAAAAAAATTACTTCTTTTTTAAATTTATTTTTTCAATTTTCTGTAAAATATTCATCACAATTCGTAAGAGAAGGTATATCTAAAAGACTAATCATTTCTTAACTATAATTATTTTCTAACTCTATTCGTGACTTCACATGCCGCAGGGAAGAAATAAGTGGATCGGAAGATGCTGCCAACATGTTGAAGAGGTCCTCATTTTGCCTTTCCCTTGATGCTTTGAATGTGTTCTGCAATCTATATTTTTTATAAAATTTGTTAAGAGACTCCTGTGCTTCTTCAGAAAGCTCTCCAATTGGCAAAGACTGGTACTCAATTATATTTTGCCATGCGCCAATATTTTATGGGCGGTCGGGGTCAACTTCTTCTGTGGATACATTTCTGCTAAAAGAGATGCAGTTTTCGATGCATATTCTCCATATTTTGTAGAATTGACATTTTCTTTGCAGTTTAAAACATTCAAGCTCGTTCCCAGTCTTTTCACGACTTGATTGTCAATTCCAGTGATTCTAGTTACTGCCTCATCATTTTCAAAAAATCTCCTAGAAGTGTTTCCATCGTTTGAGTTACCGTATCCGTGCTTGGGACAGTCTACTTTTAGGCCAACTTGTTTAAAAAAAGCATCCTGTATTTGCTTCTTTCTGATCTTTTCCTTATCCTTTATTGATGTATTTTCATCGAAGTTTTCCTCCTCTTGTGGTAGGGTATACGCCAGTTTTAGCAAGAACTCCATACACCTTATCCTTGCGTGCAATGGTGACATTCCATATTCGTAATTCTCCTCGTTTGTAGAATCGTTTAAATTACCAAAGTTCTTCTCTTTCTTTTTGCAAATCGGGCATGACAATGTTGAGGTTGTTCCTGTCAGTTCGTTTACGACTTTTCCGTCAACCATGGTCAGGTGGAACTCGTAATTGCACTCAATATATTTTCCTTCTCCAATTTGCAGCTTTGTATGCTTAATCTTGCTTATTTGTTCTTCAATGTCCTTCACCGTGGTCCTTATGAGTTCTGCCGATTCCCTTGTAAACTGAAACATTATTGGTCGGCTATAATGCACTGATGAAGGAAGTGGATTTTTCCAGTGTAGGGAAACATCAGATTTTAGCCGCAAAGGCACAACAGATGCCATAAACATATTTCCGTCCGATATTGTAGCGTCATCGGAAGATATCCTTTGCTTATAAATGCTTTGTCCGGATGATCAATCGCAGCCCCATTTGCTGATCAATGTCAGCTTCTCAGGAAGAATTTTCACCTCATTTTCAGGAAGACTCTCCAACAACCGTTTTGCTGTATGGCCCATGAGATCCTGCAGATTGGCTTTCACAGAGACTTCCGTAAACTCCGTATGCAGTGGTCGTGAATTTATTTTGGCTTGCGTAACATGCTTGTATCCTGGTAAAACGTCAGCCCCGTGTCGCATCAAGGATGCCCGTAGTATCTCATATTTTTCTTTGGAAAGTTGTAAGTCCATAAACAAGGCCAAGGCTTCTTCGGAACCATACTTTTTAATGTGTGCGTTTGTGGGCGTGGGAATGCTTTCCTTAATCCTTTTTAGTCGCAGTGGGCTTGCATCAGCAACAGATTTAGTAATCTGCGACCTAACTCTTTCACTATCCTTTGTATATTTAATGGACAGCGCGTCCGATAAGTGCTTCGCGGTCAAGTCATTGGTGGCATCGGCAAGTTTCCTCTTTCTTGTGAAAATTGAACACTCCTCAATACTTTTTTTTGGCCTTCCTTTTGCTCCTCTGGTTGATGTGGTGGGTTTATCTACTGCCAATATATCCAGGATGGTCTCTTCATTAAGCCAGTCCTCGTATTTGGAGTTGAACTTCTGAATGGTTCGATTAGATTTCACCCATTTTGCCTTAATAATTGCATATATCAGACAAAAATTATTTTTTATAATTTCGATTCTCTCAATATTTCCGTATAAGCTATCAAGTTCTTCTAAAGCAGCTTCCGTGAAAAACTTTGGTGTGGTTGACCTTCTAAACAGTTCAAATAATTTTAAATTGTTTAACGCCATGGTTTCAGAACTTGTTGCGCCAACTTTCAGTCGTAGACTAATCCAGGCATTATGCTTATTTTGCAATATATAGGCTTATGCTACCATGCCTAAAAATTTACCTGTTCCCTGCATACATATGGATTTAGGCTGAATTATGCAATTTTGATATTATGCTCGTGTCTAAATAAGATTTGTGCCTACCTGGAGGGACCATAAGTCAATATTGTTCTTGACCATTTGTACTCCAAAGTAATTTTTAAGTGAGGTGCGTTCCTGCGAATTTCAATGAGTAGTTTTTTGTACATCCTGTGTCTGTAACAGAATATTGGGAGTAGACTTTGGCAGAGGCTCACAGGTAGACAACCGACTTAAAATGCAATTTTCAAACTATTAGATCAAACTACTGTCAGTCAAAACATGTAAGGGATGCACGCCATACAATTTCTGCAACCTAGTCTTTTTAATCTTTTTTACCTCTAGAACTAAAACGGGCACGTACGGGCAGATAAAACCTTTTGAATTATGTAAAGAAATAATCAAAGAACACGTTTTGCAAATATGGCAAATATAGAAAGATATTGATTTTTTTTATTTTCCGTCAAAGTTGAAAAATAGTGAAAAAACGGACAGTTTTTAATAGTGATTTACCAGGAGAAGCACAAAGCAAACAGTTAATTTTTTTTTATCAGTATATACATTTAATAAATACATCAATTAACACAAATAAAAAATAAGGCGATTCGTTACCTATTTCTCGTGATATTACACCTGAAATCGCAACAAATTGACTAAAAATTGTATGTTTTTTTGAAAACCGAAAGTCGGTCAACTTTGAACGGTTATATCTTCTAAACTAAAAATGTGATATTATTAAGAGTAGCATATTTGAAATCGTTGAAAAGTTTCCTATAACATGGGTTTATTCAAAACTTCGTCGCCACACATGAAAATTTTGATTTTTGCAACCTCGTTTGCTCTACGTGCGCCACTGTGCGACGTCATCTACCCATTTCGTTCTCTTTATCTGAAAACTAGAGCAAGAGCAACTTCTAAAACTTTTCAGAGAAATAATGGACAACAGCAATACAACTTTCAATTAAACTCAAATGACTTTCCTTCTATTAAGAGAAATAATAACTTCAACCATGCCAAAAATAACACAAGCAACAACAATTCGTCATGTGCCAATCATGTTAAATCCAACAATGATCTCTTTACTGTAGATGAACTATTTGATATTTTTTCAACTGCTATGGAAGATTTGCAAAGGTGCTCTTCAAAAGTACAACAAATTAAAGTTGTAATGTCGATGGTTAAATATGCTCATGGATTACACTAATTTAAGCGAATTGAAAATGCTTTATTGGATTGCAAATGGCATTACTACCTATTCAAAATTACGTCAATTAGAAATGTTACTTGAAAGAGAAAATATAAAAATAGCCTCTTTAAACGAAACTTTCTTTGAAAAAGAGCATAAGCCTTACTTTAAAAACTACATATTATATCGAAACGACAGAAATGATGTAAGAGGGGGAGGTGTCGGATTGTTAATTCATAAGTCTATTAAACACAGGAATCTGTTTATTTATAATACTCAATTGATTGAAAATATTTCTATAGAAATAACAATAAACAACAGACAAATTGTAACAATCTCTGCATATTCTCCTCGATACATCTCTACCTTTTTAAATGACATTTTGAAGCTCACATCCTCAAATAACGAATTTATCATTCTAGGCGACCTAAATGCCAAGCACCCCTCTTGGAACTGTTCTTCATCAAACAGAGCCGGAAATGTTCTCAATAGTTTACAACAATCAAGAAATTTTTTTTTATATAATCCGGACAGTCCTACACTATATACGCACCAAATAAATCGTGTTTCATCTACCGTTGATATTGCTATTAGTAACACCTCTCTTACCATGGATCTGAAAACATTGGGTTACGAAATACCATCCGTCCGCCGTCCCTTTATATGCATGCTCAAAAGATCAATGCTCTTATTAGTTGATGTTAGTCATAATGATTATAAAGCTACTAACTGGGTCACTTTCAAAAATTGTGTAGAAGATAAAATAATTGCCAACTCTACAACATAAGGGAAATCGATAATTTCGTCAACATAATTTTAGAAGCAATAGATATATCTACACCCAAAATAACCACTCGAAATAATTTTACGTTACCGGATATTGTTGTAAAATTTATAAAATTGAGAAGAACTTATAAAAGAAGGAGCCAGAGATCATCAAATGTAATTGAAACCAATTTTTATGATCAATACACAAAATTTTTGTCAAAAATGATTGATAAGCATATTAATATAGATCGTAATAAAAAATGGTCTCAATTATTAACCAACATGAAACCCGGCGATAGTACCTTTTGGAAAGTAAGTAGAAATTTACGTGGAAAAGGTAAGAAACAAATACTTAGTTTAAACATAGGCAGTACAAAAATAACATCTGATAAAAACAAAGCAGAACATCTTGCAAATTCATTTGTTCAAGCAAATAATTTTACTTCCAACAACAAACAATCCATCGATCCATTTATTAATTCAAGGATAAATCATTTGAAAATGGAAAATCCTACTACCGATCATGCTGTGTTGACTTCTTTCAACGAAGTAACCAACCTCTTATCATCACTTAAGGTATCCAAATCTCCAGGCTTTGATAATGTTCCAAATCTTCTTCTGAAACGACTTCCAAATAAAGCCATACATTTGTTAGTAATAATTTTCAACAGCTGCATTATACTTAACTACTTTCCAAATACATTTAAAACAGCCAAGGTTATAGCTTTAGGTTTATGTAAAACCAGGAAAACCAACAAACATCCCTAGTAGCTACCGACCCATCAGTCTTCTCAGTAACTTAGGCAAACTCTACGAGAAAATCATACACCATCAGTTAAACTCATATGTCACTGAAAACTCTATCATTTCCAAAGAACAATTTGGGTTTAGAAAAGGCCACAGCACAACCCATCAAATTAATAGAATTAAAAACATAATAACTGATAACAAAAATAATAAAAGATCAACCGGGCTTATTTTATTAGACATCGAAAAGGCATTTGACACTGTGTGGCATAACGGCCTTTTATACAAACTGGTAGTATCAAATATTCCTAAGTACCTTTGCAAAATAATTGCAGATTTTATAGATAACAGATCTTTCATAGTATCCATCAATAACGAGACTTCATTACCAAAAACATTTTTAACTGGGCTACCGCAAGGTTCAGTCCTTTCGCCCTTACTTTATTCTATTTACACATCTGATTTCTCTGTTCCTCCTTATTTGATTAATCTCATCTAGTAAACTTAGCAGTGCTCTCTTAAAGAAAATGGAAAAAGAACTCTAGCATTTAACAAATATTTCTGCAAATGGAAAATAAAAATTAATCTTAATAAAACACAAGCAATTATCTTTCCATTCAACAAATCCCCAAAACGGAACCCGAGGCGACAATTATTCTTTGGAACCGACGTAATTGAGATAAAATATGATGTAAAATATCTCGGCGTCATTATGGATAAAAAACTAACTTTCCAAAAACATATAGACGGAACGTCAAAAATCAATAAAATCCTTCAAATCTTTATGGCCACTTCTTAATAAACGCTCGCATTTAAGCCTGAAAAATAAAAATTTACTACATAAAAATGTTATTAGACCTATATTAACACATGCATGTCCGATCTGGTACACAGCAGCAAAATCTCACACAAAGAAACTGCAAATCATTCAGAACAAATGCCTTAAAATGATACACAATAAACACTGGAGAACTCCTACATCAATCCTACATAGAGACACAGGATACGAAAATATTATTAGCTTTATAAAAAGACTCAATTCTAAGTATTTCAACAAAAATGAAAACTCTACTTATCCACTGATAAGAAAATGCAGAGAATCCAGACCAGCCAACCAGTAACTCATCAAATAGGAAATTATATGTTTATAATGGATTATTATAACAAATAATTCTTTTGTAAACATATACTTAAGATATGTAAATTTCCCTTAAATAATTGAACTTTCTCTCTTTTCCTCATATAAAGGGTTTTCGCCCTATTTTACCTTTAAAAACTTCAAAATAAAATATGTAATTAATATCATATGATACTTTTTATTAATTGTTGTAATATCTAATAGATAATATCCCAAAATGTAATTTCATGAAATAAACTTGTAAATAAAGGATGAATAAAAAATCTAAAAAAAAAAAAAATATTTAATTTAATCCTTACTTTTCCCTAAAATAACATTTAAGAATAAGATACAATTTAAGTGCTTGGGTGTATACCTATTTTTTTCTTTGGTTTTTATAAAAATTGACATTGAAAATGCCCTTTCACTCAATGTACTAGTTGGAATTATATAAGAAATCTTCCAAAAGAAAATATTTCGTAGATTTTTTAATGCTAGTTTTAGGATTTTGAACGTTTTCTATAGCGTTATTTAGTTCTGTTTCTAAAGTAACTTCAGTGGCATCAACAATCATTTCGTCATTTGAATCGGTAAACGAATCATGTTATTCAGTAAATAATCGTGAATATAAAATGGATGCCAACTCTTTTGTTTCATTTTTACTTGAATATTTTAGAAATGCATCACTAATTGGGAGTTTACTAGCACTTAATACAAAATGAGAGTATTCAGGGTTTGTATACGTCTCTCTGATATACGCCTTTTTAGAATTTCATATAAATTAACGGATAATGGGTTTTCAATTGTTGAAAAGTGTTTAAGTAAAAATTTAAAAATGCCATCAGCATCAGCTAAAGTCGAAGAGTTTGCAGAAAGTTTTTGTATAGACATTTGCAACGGTTTAACCTTCATCTCACCCTTGTGTGGAAAACCACACAATATGAAATTATTTTGTACATAAAAAAAAAAATATTTAAGATATGTTCATGAAATTTCTTGACTTTGACTGTCGCATCAAATTAGCACAGAAAACGCATTAATTGATTCAAAAACGTTTTTTTATAACGAAATATTTAAAAAGTGACGTTGCTGACCCTTGTGTGTGCTTTTCCACACATATGTAAATTCTATATATTTTGTACTATTAACACATTCGGCTGAAGTGCGGGAATTCCCGTCATTCACTTGTCTTTAAATAAACTAATGACGGGAATTCCCGCAAATGGAAGCTCCGTCATTTATTTGACACAACTATAAATTATCAGTCAGTGTGCTGTTTGCTTTGATTGTGAAAAGTTCAAAAATTTATTTTTCGTTGATTAGGATAACATGGCTAGACCAAAATATCTTACCAACGAAGAGCTTGAAGTTATTTTAAATGTTTCTGATGATGAGGATTTTTCCGACAGTGATGAAAATTACTCGCTGGAAGAAAATTATAAATCGGAAGAAAGTGAACCTGATTCTGAAGTGAATACAATGGAACAAAATGAAGATGTTGAAGCAATGGGAGTCTCATCCGAGGATGGAACTGTGGATCCATTGTTTGTCTCAAAAGACGGTATAGTTTGGAATCCGCAACCAGCTCACGATCGAACAGGAAGATTACGGAACGAAAATGTCATCAATTTGCGTCCAGGCACAACAAGATATGCAAAAGCTCGTATCGATGATATCAAAGATGCTTTTATGTTGTTTTTCCCACCGTCAATTGATAATATAATTCTGAAGTGGTCAAACGCATACGCAAAGGCACAGTGCGGTGACAGCTATATCGAAATCGACTCAAACTTGTTACATGCATACATCGGAGTTCTCATTTTGGCTGGAGTTTACAGGTATATATGTCAATGTTTGAAATTAATCCAATGAATGAAACAATGTTGGATTTATTTGATGGTGAATATGGACGTCCGACATTTAGAGCAATAATGTCGAAGAAGACATTTCAATACATGAACCGTGTTATTCGGTTTGATGACGTTATGAGCAGACGTCAAAGAAGCTCTACGGACAAATTTGCTCCAATTCGTGAAATATTCGACAAATGGTCTGAACTATTGGCTAATTATTTCAATCCATCTGAATGTGTTACTATTGACGAGCAATTGCTTGGTTTTCGTGGAAGATGCAAGTTTCGACAATATATGCCTTCTAAGCCTGTACGATATGGAATTAAATTTTGGCTATTAGTTTGCTCTGAAACTTGCTACGTTTGGAAAATCCAACCATATTTAGGTAAACCAGTTGGTGGTTTAGCTGAAAAAAATCAAGGTGAACGTGTAGTTTTGGATTTGGTTCGAGGTCTGAAGGGTCAAAACATAACAATGGACAACTTTTTCTCATCTTACGAACTTGGGCAGAAGTTGTTATCCCAAGGGCTCACAATGGTCGGTACAATGCGCAAAAATAAAAGAAGCATACCACCAAAACTTTTAGAATGCAAAAAAGTTCCGTTGTTTCAATCAACATTTGCATTTACCAAAAACACAACACTCGTATCATATATCGGCAGAAAGGACAATTGCGTAGTACTGCAAAGCACAATGCATGCTTCGAATGATGTAGAATCTGATGGAAAAAAGTTGCCAATAATCATTCAATATTATAATAAAACCAAAGGTTCGTTTCAGTGATTTTTATTTTTATTTCATTTATTACCAGATACTAAATATTTTATATTATAGGTGGCGTGGATACAGTTGACAAAATGTTGTCTTGTTACAGTTCTAAAAGAAAGACGAATCGATGGCCGTTGGCTGTTTTCGCAAATATGATCGATATCTCAGCTCTAAACGCGTTGATTATATTCAAAGATGTGGAACCAAATTGGCAAACAAACAAACCAACAATGCGACGAGTTTTCTTACGTGAGCTTGGAATATCTCTTGCAAAACCATACATGGCAATGAGAAAAGGTGTGCCACGAACCGATCCAGCGGCGTCTTTGCTTTCTGCTATTAACAACAATTTACAAAGTGAATTAGTGGGGGAGCCCAGTTGCTCAACAGTGCAGTCCAATTCTTCAATGTCTTCATGCGATATTCCTTCAAAAAGATTAAAAAGTGTTCCTTTGAATATCGAAGGAAAAGCTAGATGTCACATATGTTATTGCGAGAAGTCGAAAACTAAGAACAATGTGCATAAAACGATATGCAGTTTCTGCCAAAAAGGCGTATGTAAGCGTACTCATAATCGCAATGTTTGTGTAAAATGTGTTCAAGATAAACTAATTTGATGTAACAGATAGCAAAATATAAAATAAATATGTTGTTGATAGGAAATCATGCTTTTGACTTCAAAAAAATTATGTTGCTAATGCAACATACGTAGAAATCCCATATGTGTGGAAAAGCACACACGAGGGTAAACAACGTAAGTTTTTTTGAGGGTGAGATGAAGGTTAAGGGTGTCACTAAAGGCCCATTTACATGATACCACTCAGTCGTATGATTTTTCGAAATAAAAATCCGATGAAATTCATCGGACTGTCATAAAGTCGTACCGACATTATTTCTGCATACTTAGGCCATTTACACCATCACACTCAAGTCGTATGAAAACAGCTGTTTACAATAGCATACAAAGAAAACAAAAAAATTTAGGCGTGTTGTTATAAATAATTATAAGCAAATGTATAAAATGGAAAATAAGAAAAAACTTAAAGCCGTTGGAGTTATTATGGCAATAGCCATCATCACGAAGTATAAAAAAAAGGGAAGTATGATAGTTTGCAAAATTCAAAACGGTTATGGAGCCGTGAATGGTTACGCCGGAGATATTCAGGAAAGGACTTGACACATATTGCTATAAAAGAGCTTCAATTGGAGGACACAAAGTCCTTCATCAATTTTTGTAGGCTATCTAAAGAAGCCTTTGAAAATTTGTTAAGTATTGTTGGCCCTGTTATAAGGAAACAAAATACTGTAATGAGGGAGTCCATTTCACCTACTACACGGTAATCGAGTTTTAAAAACTAAAGATTGCTAACTTAATTTGTCTTCTTATATTTCAGTCTGCTGCTAACCCTACGCTTTTTGCAACGGGAAACTCGTATACTGACCTTTCGTACGGGTTCCGAGTATCTACACCGGCGATATGTAAATTGGTTCCAGAAACACTAAAGGCTATTTACAAGGCACTTCGTTTAAAATTTTTAAAAGTAATTTTATTTTCGAGAGCAGGTTTCCCTTATGTTTGCAATGTTATATTTTACGATTTTTATTTCAATTTAGGGTTGTACAACAGCTAGTGAGTGGAAAAAAGTGGCTGATGATTTTTATAGCAAATGGAATTTTCCCATGTGTCTTGGTGCTATTGGTAAAATACCTAAATTGATTAACATAAAAAAAAACTTACACTTACTTATTTCTTTATAGATGGGAAACATATTGCTTTCAGACCGAAGTCTAAAGATGGTTCCTATTATTATAATTACAAGGGTTTCAACAGTATAATTTTAATGGCAGTGGTTGATGCAAGCTATAAGTTTATTATGGTGGATGTAGGAGTTAATGGTAGAGCCAACGATGCTGCAGCTTTTAATGTGTCGGATATCGGGGACTCCATAATATTATGGAGAACAAATATTAAAGTATTTTATTTCTTTACACAACCATTTTGTACATATCCTTACGCTATTTATATTTTAGGTACCCTACGTTTTTGTTTCAGACGATGCTTTCCGTTTGACGTCCAGAATTATAAAACCGTTCAGTCAAAGGCAGTTAGCTGAAAACAAAATATTCAACTACCGGTTATCAAGAGCTCGAAGTGTGGTGGAAAACGCCTTCGGAATACTTTCTGCAAGATTTCAAATATTTCAAAGAGAAATAAATTTACCTGTTGAAACAGTTGAGCTCATAACGTTAGCATGTTGTGCACTTCATAATCTGCTTGTGAAAGAAGATGATGAGGAGTATACTTCCGCGAATAGAAGTCTAACAGTAAGTGAAAGAGGTCCAGGAAATAGATACTCCAAGGAAGCTTCCGAAATAAGAAATAGTTACAGACATTTTTTTAATAACACCAATGTTTTACCATGGCAGAATGAAGCTATTAATAAATTTAATTTTTAAATCAAGAATAATGTAGTGTGGTAAATAATTACAAAAAATATTTTTTTTTTGTTCAATTAAAATATATTTATAAAAATAGAATTTTAAAAAAATTAAATTAAGGAATAATTGTGTTTAATTCACGTTGTTTTTTTTTTTTTAAACTAAAATTAAGTTCATCACCTCTGATGAAAATTCATCGCGAAAGTTACTATCCGTAATTTGCGCCAAATTACATTTAACAAATGCTGAAAATGTTTCGGCATAGTCGTCCTCCGGCTTATCATCCGATATTTTTTTTAAAAACTCTGCCGCGGTTTTCAGAACGGCATCGGATTCGTCGTTACTCTGTTTTTTTTTCTTTGCAGAAGTAGCTTCCAAGTCCTCCGGTAAAGAAATGCGAAATACCTCATAAAAATAAATTTTACGAAAATTAAAAATTATTTATTTCATTGAATATTTATTTAATTATAAGAAACTTAAAGTAAACTACTATGATACTCGTATAATCATATAAAAAGGATATACATACATAGTAGAATAGTACATAAAATGATTCTATCTATATTTCATTAAAAAAATTTACCTTGAACCGTGAAGTCGAGGGCTCTTCATCAAGCTCCGATAGAGAACTATCATCTAAAATCTGAAAAAAAAATTAACATACATATATTAAAATTTATATAGGTAATTGGTAATTATGGTTTCTTACAAACGAAAGGTTCGACTTCCCTTTCCGACATTGCATGAAGTCTCTTAAAAAATGTAGGTGCTCATACCAATACGCGGTTGGGACATACACATCATCGCTCCCAGAACCGCTTTTCTTTAAACCTTCAGCCACTCGCAACACTTCCCTCCCGTATTGGGACCGGAGATAATTAAGTTTTATCTGAAAACATGTGCATTTAGTAATTTAGTAACAAAATCTAGTTTAAACAATTACCTTTACTTCATTTGCTGTAACATTTGGTACAGTTGCAGTTATTTTTTTTTCTTATATCCTCCAAAGCCTCTGCCCGGGCGTGCTTGTTGTGGTACAGAGTACATTTGGTGTTATATAGGCATTCTTTTTCTTTAAAAATGCCTATCACCTCCATCACCACCTCTTTGTTCAAATCAATCTGAAATAATTCACAACACATCATGATAAATACACTGACCAATGATAAATACACTTTGTTTGGATTTTGGCCCAGTTGTTAGTTTTGACCTTAATATATACCCTAATACATGCAGCTGGAGACACACTCATTTTCTTCCTTTTCTTGTTGTCTTTTTTTAATTTAATTTAAATTTTTTAAATATGTATTTTATTTTCACTGCTGTTTTTGTTTACTTTTTTTTTAATATTACCAAAAAAACAACTCTGGTCGGATGAAAATGACAAGTTTTTAGAAATGTTTCTAAAACCATCTTACTTCGGAAAAAAAATCCTACAGACTGTCAATTTCATAACATAACCTTTTTACATCATACGACTTTTTCATAATACTCGACTTTTTGACAGGTCGTATTACAAAGTGGTATCATGTAAATGGGCCTTAAGCACAGACAAAGTTGCGGTATCATTTTCGCTAAATGGTGTCAATCCTAAGTCCAATAATGTATGATTCACACATTTGTGCAATTTTAAGAAACCATATTGGCCACAGAGTTCCAGCGGTGCTTAACATCATGGATAAGTTTAAACTTCTTATTAAATTGGTCTTTTTCAAACATTTGTAATTTCTTTTGCTTTTCAGCCGACTTATTAAACATTGAAATGCATTTTCTAACACGTTTTATAATAGAGCTTATCTAAACCAAATTCTTGCAACTTTTGTTTGATGACTTGTTCCACGTTAACAGCAGTGCCTTTTAATTTCATCTCCTCCAAACCGAGGTTAAAAACTTAAAACGTTTTGCTTTCGGGATCAAGTGTTCGCACAGTAACATTTATGTATTTTATGTAAGATATATCCGACCATTCATCCTGCTTTAGGTAAATCAATATTTTCTTTAATTCATCTTTTTTGGATAGATAGAAATCATATATTTTCTCCCATATTGTAGTTTCAGAAGCCGGCATCTTCAATTGTTTTGATTGTAAATAAGCCAGCACCACTCAAGATTTTTTAAGTGCACGCACAGAAAGTCCATCCTCAGCAACACAGCAGGAAAAAATTTCACCAATTGTTTCTTTTTTGGAAACGTATTTAAGCATAGAACAATTTTCAACTCGTTTATCGGATCCACCCGCCTCTTCATTTACGTTGTGGACGGTTTTGGTTGTTGCGTCAATGTCATGTACACTCCTCAAATGGTTCAGTAGAGCAGAAGTCGAGGATCCCCTGCAACCTTATTGCTTAGGACATTACCGGCATCTAGCTTTATCTTTTCCGTCTCGATCAAAATATTTCCATACAGAAGAAATCTACATCCAAAACGGTTGAATACTGTGGCAACCCACCCAAAAGTGACAGCCTACGATAATAATAATAATTATTATATTTTAGTTTTCTGATTCAATAAGTTGTGTTTCTTTGACGTTGAATAATAAATAAATAAGTCGAGAATATAAATAGTTAATTTAAATATATTTTCTTAATCTGGTAGAATCCTAAGCTGTTACATTGGCGACGAGGTAAATATGGGGGGAAATAAAAGCACGAAAGGGAGAAAAAAAAATTTTTTTTTTTTGGAGAGGAAAGTCTAGAAAGAGGAACATGAATTAATGAATTAATACAAACAAATGATTTCATGATTGATTTCAGATTGCCAGTTAGGCAAATAAATTCTGTGTTCTAGTTCAAGGAACTAGAATAAGAACAAGCACGAGCGAGGTGTACAAAATCTGTGTTCCAATTTGGAAAATCCATTTGGAATAAGATCTGGGCCAGTTGGGCAAACGAAGTACAAATAAAAGTACAGGACGATCAGTCGTAAGTTAAAATAGTATGTCGACCTGACAGTGATTGTATTTAAACATTTTGTGGTTTAGGAAACAATAACATTGATTCCGAACATGAATGAGACAAATGGAATTAGGCCATTTTTTTCTGAAGCGATTGACAAGTCGCTTATTCGCACTGAGTGGGAAAAGTGGCTAAGGGCATTCACTTTCTACATTCAGGCGGAAGAGATATCAGATGTGGTCAAGAAAAAAAATAAACTTTTACATTATGGTGGAACTCAACTGCAGGAAGTTGCATATAACATTCCAGGTGCACTTACTTGTGGGGAAAAAGACGATGCCTATAAAATGTAAGTTGACAAATTGACTGACTATTTTTCCCCAGAAAGAAATTCAACATTTGAGAGGCATTTGTTTCGATCACTTAAGGCAGAATCGGGTGAAACCTTTAATAAATTCTTATTGAGGACGCGGCAACAGGCTTCAAGGTGTGTGTTTGGTGAAACAAGGACTGATATTCTGGAAATCAGCATCAAAGATAAATTGATAAATTGCGGATTTGAAAAAGAGGTTATTGGAAAAAGAGCACTCCTTAAAGGAAATTATTGAAATTTGCCAAGTCCATGAGCAAATTAATGCGCAGTCAAAATCAATGGAGGCTCCAAGTACAACTGTTGAAATCAATAAAATTGCAAATAACTGCGAATGTTTTAGATGTGGGCAAAACAGTCATGACGGAAACAGTGTAGATTGTCCAGCCAGGAAAATGAAATGCAACAAATGTGGCCTGGTGGGACATTATGCCCGGAAATGCCGTACTGTTTCAAACAAACGGAAATTTTCTTCATTTGAGAACAGAAATCCAAAGCGTCCAGATTTTGGTTACTCCAAGATAAGATATATTGATGGCCAATCCAAATCAAATGATGACTGCTGTTTTAAAATATTTGATAAAGGAGAATCTGCGATTGAGGTAATACCGTGTTTTGTAGGTGGTAAGAAGATAAGTATGTTGATAGATTCTGGATCAAAATACAACCTCCTGTGTGAAGATGATTGGCATTTATTTAAGACCGAAAAAGCAGTCATGTGGAATTCTCGATTTAAATCAGAGCACCAATTCAGGGCATACGCTGGAAATGTCCCAATTACGATAAAAGCAGTTTTTGAAGCTGTTATTGGGCTTGAGAAAAGTTCTAATTTGATTTCAACATTTTACGTTATTGAGCGTGGCGAGCAATCATTGTTGGGTAAAGATACTGCCATCAAACTGGGTGTATTGAAGTTGGGTATAGACATCAATCATGTTTAAAGATTGAAACCTTTCAATAAAATTGCGGGGATTAAAGTAAGCTTATCTATCGACACCACCATAAAACCGATTCAACAACCTTTGCGTAGGGTGCCAGTTGCTATTGAGGATAAGGTCGAAGCGAAAGTAAATGAGCCATTAGCTTTGGATATAATTGAACCGGTTGTTGGGCCGAGCGCGTGAATATCTCCAGTGGTCGTTGTCTTCAAAGAGAATGGAGACATTCGGCTATGTATTGATATGAGACGTGCAAATGCGGCAATTTTAAGGGAAAAATATCCCCTGCCAACTTTCGACAGTTTTATGACGAGATTGCAGGGGGCAAAATTATTTTCAAGGCTTGATTTAAAAAATGCATATCATCAATTGGAGCTTGAAGAGGAAAGTCGATATATAACAACATTTATAACTTCAAAAGGCTTATTTAGATATAAAAGGCTGTTATTTGGGGTGAATTCAGCTCCAGAAATATTCCAAAAAACTATGGAAAATATTTTGGAAAATATTTTGCATTAAACTATTTGGATGACATAATAGTCTTCGGCGCAACTGAAAAGGAACATGATAAATACTTGGAAGATGTTCTTACCGTATTTAAAAGTTTTAATGTGGCCATAAATAACGACAAATGCTTATGGAAGGTACATAGGTTAAAATTTTTGGGCCATATTCTATCGTCAGATGGCATTAGCGCTGACCCGAACAAAATCGATAGTGTTTTGAATTTTCGAGCCCCAAACACCCATGAAGAAACGTGGAGTTTTCTGGGTCTAGTAACCTATTTGGGAAAATTTATACCAGATTTAAGTGATCTAGTTGAACCTTTAAGAGCGGCCGTAAAAGCCAATGGAAAATTTATATGGTCCACTAGACAGAATGATGCATTTACAAAACTCAAGGAAAAGTTGGCGGAGCTTCCAACACTAACTTATTTTTCACCAAACCGACGAACAAGATTGATTGCTGATGCAAGTCCTGTAGCTTTGGGAGCGGTCCTCATTCAATTTACTGACGATACTCCGTTTGTTGTGTCTTTTGCCAGTAAAGCGCTCTCCGAAGTTGAGCGTCGCTACTCACAAACGTAAAAGGAAAGCCTCGCTCTGGTGTGGGCTGTAGAAAGGTTTTACTACTACTTAGCAGGAATCCAGTTTGAGCTAGAAACAGACCACAAGCCCATTGAAGCTATTTATAAACCGACATCGAAGCCGCCGGCTCGTATCGAACGTTGGGTGTTACGACTACAGTCGTTTAACTATAAAATTATTTACAAAGCAGGAAAGCATAATATTGCAGACTCGCTATCCAGACTCTGCAATGGGAATACAGCTGTTACTTTTCACAAGCCATGCGAATTCAGCATTTGTTCTATCGTGGGACATGCAGTTCCGCGAGCGTTAACAGTTTTGGAAATTGTACACCAGAATAGCAGAGATGACGAACTTATGATGGCAGTAGAATGTATAAATACCGACAACTGGGGTACAGCAACTAAGAGCAGGTATTATCCATTTCGATTTGAGCTCGGTATTTTGGGGAATTTGTTGCTAAGAGGAACAAGACTCGTGATTCCAGGAAGCCTGAGACAACAAGTGCTGGATCTGGCGCACGAAGGCCATCCGGGCGAAACCGTAATGAAGCGCAGAATTCGAGCAAAGGTTTGGTGGCCGTTGGTCGATCGAGATATAGAGAAATACGTTAAGAGCTGTCATGAATGTATGTTGGTATCTCGACCGATACGACCTGCACCTATGAATAGACGGACAATGCCGGATAGTCCCTGGGCTTGTGTAGCAATGGACTTATTGGGTCCATTGCCAAATCACGATTTTGTATTTGTAATAATTGATTACTATTCGCGATACCATGAACTTAAATTTATAAGGAAGATAACATCAACAGAAATTATTGACTTTCTCGAGGAAATATTTGCCCGACATGGATATCCGAGATCAATAACAGCTGATAATGGGCGCCAATTCGTAAGCGAGGAATTCAAGGCATTTTGCAACACCAATAATATTGAATTGATGACATCACCGCCTTATTGGCCCCAAGCCAATGGAGAGGTTGAAAACTTGAACCGCTCTCTGGTAAAACGTCTTCAAATTGCTCACTCACAGGGTTTGGACTATAAAAAAGAGATTCGTAGGTTTACACTCATGTACAACGTCACCCCGCATGGTACAACTGGGAAAGCTCCATCGGAACTTATTTTTAATCGAGTTATTAGAGATAAGATTCCATCGCTGAATGACGTTGAAGAGCATGTTATCGGCTCTGAAGCCAGACACAATGACATTGCTAATAAAGAAAAAGGGAAACAAAGAGCCGATCCTGACAGAAACGCCATCGATTGTGACATCCAAGTTGGGGATAAGGTACTACTCCGAAATACTCTTCACAGTAGTAAATTATCGACAACATTTGGGAAAACTGAATATGAAGTAACTGATAGGAAAGGAAATGATGTCGTAATATCAGGAGAAAGCAGTATGTACCGTAGAAACATTACTCATGTTAAAAAGTTCCAGCTGATTCACCGCTGCCATCTTTAGCCAAACCTAATAGGACTTCGGTTGAATATTCAGAACATCTCGAACATCAACAAGACATGGATTCCGCAAATAATCGTCGTGCCGGTAATGAGAAGTCACCGGAAGTACCATCAACATCACAGAATATCGATCCAGATGGACCAGGCCTAAAGTGACGTTGAAGCTTAAAAATATAGGAGGGATGTGGCAACCCACCCAAAAGTGACAGCCTACGATAATAATAATAATTATTATATTTTAGTTTTCTGATTCAATAAGTTGTGTTTCTTTGACGTTGAATAATAAATAAATAAGTCGAGAATATAAATAGTTAATTTAAATATATTTTCTTAATCTGGTAGAATCCTAAGCTGTTACAAATACCGTTGTAAGACAGCACAATATTTCATTATAAACCAAAAAACTTACCTGCTCAATGTTTGGTCAAACGATTTGTTCACTATTTTAACTTTAGTAAAAAATTAAGCTTTGCTTTTATATTTTGCTGTTTGGCATGTATTAATTTATATGTAAGAATGTGTATGGAAAGGAAAACATGAAAAAATAGATGTTAGTAATAGTTGCCAGGTTAATAAAACTAACAATTTGGCCGAAACACTGGAAAAAATCATGTACGAGTACACATTTAACACAATTATGAATGAATTTAAATAAAAAATATGTAACGCCAAAAAAACCGAGATTCGACAAAAAATAACCGGATTATTTGATATTCGAAAAACAGGGATGTAAAAAAAACCGACGGTTTTTATGAGGGAAAAAAACCGAGTAGCTGGTTTCTCAAAACCGAACTGATCACCCTAGTGGTAACATTATGATTTGTGGGGCATTGTCTTAAAATAGCATATAAATTAATGACAAATTGGACAGTTTCAGCACTTGGAAATAAAAAAAAACCCCATGGAGTCACATGCCTTCGACTTTAATGCAATTAAGTGCAAATTTATGCCAAAAAAAAATGGTTTTGTACTGAAATGGTCAACTTCTTTGACTGGCCAACCAAACGCAATGACTTAATGCAATAAAATACCTGTGAAATCGTAAATAAAAACCAAAAAATATGGGTGAAGTATGGTCTGCTACACAGAAAGCTTGATAGGACATACGCAAGACAAAACGCCGCGGGAATGAATTTGTCATTCAGCTGAAAATTTTAACGGTTTCCAAAATAGCAACATATGAAATTTGATAAGGTTTTTTTTTTTAATTTTTTTCGGAATGTGCCATTTGCATATCCTGCACATTTTCTTTGTGTTTTTATATTTTCATATTTTTTTTGTTAAAAATTTTAATTTAAGTTCGTATTATTATTGAATATGAAGGTGTATTCCTTGGAAAAACCACACACTTGTTTGTCGTTAACAATATTTGCGTTAATTCCGATACAGTGCGAAGAACCGATTATTGTAGTAATGACGTAATTAGTACTACCAGTTATCCTTTGACCTAAATTAATTGATTGACAATACCTATTGTTTACTGATTTCATAAAAAATAGCGTTAATATTCAATAAAAAAAATCATGTGTGTCCGAAAACAGGGGAGATGTGTAAACATCTATAATAAATAAAATGCAGAAAACAGCGACAAAAAGGTTATTACATATCATAATTTTTTACGAAACAATCATGTCACACCGATTTGTCTTAATGCTCACATGTTGCGCGTAAGATCTTACGCTCACATATTACGCTGTTTTTGTGATTGTATTGTGAATTAGAAATTTACCCCCCTGCGCGTATAGATGTTTACATATCAAAAATCAACGTTTATATCTTGATGGAGTCAAAAAAAATTATTACCATGATAAAAAAGTGTAGAATTACCAATCTTTGTACAACTCAGAAATTAAAACTCGTTTAAATTATGACAGAAATTAATATTTATTTTAGAATATCCACTCTTGTTGACTTCTCAAAATATTCTATATCCCCCAGCGATCATTAGCATTGCTTTATGTATCGAACGCCATCATAATTCAATGACAATCCAATGTCAGATAATATTATACAAACGAATGGTAATAATTAGTACACATAAAAAGGAGTAGTGATTTGTAATGGGGTTCCTCATATAAGATATAATTGTATAAGTGGGGATGTTTACAAAAGTTTTTCGTTAGATATTTGTAAATAGGTTAAAATGATTTCATTGAATAATTGTCATAAGATACTTACAAGGCTGTGAAACAATATTATATAACAGTGTTGATTTCGTTTTTTACTTTATTACAAATTTTCAACTTTTATAAAACAACTTAAAAACGCTCAGTCAAAAAAATATATGGGATGCTCCCTTCTTTATATATGTCCACAAATTATCGATTGGATTTAGATCTGGGGTCTGAACTGGCATCTCGTTTATTTTATTGTTCTGAAACCACTTTTTTGCAATTTTGCTGGTATGCTTCGGGCCATTGTCTTGCTGGAAGACCCAAACCAGCAGCATCTCCTCAGATACATTAATTCCTGGAGGACATTAACGTAAACTGTATTATCCATGATTGTTCTGATCCAATATATTGGTCCTACACCATAATAGAAACAGCACCCCCACACTACAATGCTGCAACCACCAAGTTTAATAGTTTTTGTTGTGAAGTTTCGATTAAATTCAGTGTTAGGAGGTCTTCTGACGTAAGAACACATCCTTTGTCTCCCAAAAAAGAAAAACTTTGGATTCATCTGTCCAAAGAACATTTCTCAGCTTCTCATCTGGCCATTCTGAATGAATTCTAGAAAACTCCAAACGCTTTGCAACATGCTTACGTGAGAGCAGGGGTACTTTTTGGGGACTATAGGCGTTGGCTCACAATCTTCGACAATAGTTTCAACACATTTAGCTCCATTTTTGCGCTTAAGCTGGGTTAAATAGGGTCTTCGTGCAATGTCTGACAAAACGCTTAACCACTAATTGTGACAAAACTCGCAGGCGACCACGTGTTTCTGATTTACAATCATTTTATTAGAGTACCCAACCAATTTTCTTATTTCAGAATATGAGTTATGCTCAGAAACCATTTTCTTTTTTTTATAATAGCACGTTTTTCAGGTGTCAAGGCTTTCAACGTCCCATTTCTATGAAAGTAAATAATAAAATATGTGATGAATTATTTTATTTTTAATAAAACACAGTTCTTGATCCTTTTATTTCAACTATTAAATCACTATTATTTTTAAAAAGAATTTTTGTCATTCGGTGCTAGTGTATTGACTGCACTAACGCACTGTTTTTTAAATTTCAATCATTGGGAAAGAACTGTTATCTTTTTTGGAAAAAGTAAGTACGATTACAGAGAATATATATATTATAACAGAATTGCATACTTACAAATAATACGAACAAAATATTATTTTTCACTAACCTGAACAAAGACTTGGCCATTGGTGCTATTTTTTTGACCGACACTGTAGCAAAAATATTCATTGCTACTCTTGATAACCCTGTTATTGTACCACTGGAGCATATATATCTTCTTAAATTCTATAATACGCTAATAATAGTCGGAAATAGCGTTTCTCAAACTTTTAGTTTTGCAATTGAAGCATAATTAACCGTAATTATAACTATAATATTATTAGGCTAGGCGATATCTTATGACCGATGTTATGTTTTTCCGTTTTATCCCGATTTAATTAAACGTATATTATTTGACAGGTATTTCTTTTTAGCTGTTTTCCAATTTTGTCCATTATTTTGAGTAAATTGCACTTACCCAGTTGGCAAAATCGTCGTAGACGACATTGTCTTTAACGATTCCTTTAAGACATTTTATAATTTGTCACGCACGACATTTGTCGATGAAGTTTTCTGTAAAGCCGATATAATGGATATTGTCGTTAACGTCAAGCTGGGACGCAAATAACTCAGATGGTCGTGTATCACATCCCGTGGATAACAAATTCAGCGACAAATATCTATATTGTCGTGTATTAAGGTCCGTTGACGACAACATGAGCGACAATGTCTTGTATATGTCGTCCATCGAACTTTGTTAACGACAAGTTAAGCGACAATGTCTATGAGTTGTTCATGCAGATATTTAATAAAAAATTTAGTTAACGACCAGCTGGATGTCAAATAACTTATACGGTCGTGTATTGAATTCTATTGACGACAAATTACGTTGGTCGTATATAAGCTTTGCGTGTAAAAAAAATAAAATAACGGGACTTAATAACGGCTGCAAGACAAAACAAAAAAAAATAGAAAAATCATTATGATGTGTAAAAAATCTTCGCTAACGACAGGATAGCGACAAAAACCTGAAAGTTGTCATATAGTTTAATAGTTAATAGTTTTATATAACTATGATGTCAGCAAAGATAAAAGATCATTTAAGAAATACGGAAATTTACTCATGGCTTTATATGGTAAATATTTTTCTAGATGTGAACAAATTACAGCGTTTTTTAATGACATTATACTTAACAATAAAAAAATATCTTTAAAATATATTTTATATAGAATCTTTTGTCGAATAAAAAATACCTACAACAAAGAGAACTCAAGAAAACATGACAAGGAAAACCGTTAAATAATAAAAAATACTATATACATACTTATACTTTGACAGTACTGATATAATTTATTTTTGAAAATTTATAATTAATTAATAAAAATGTTTAAGTCTATGTTTTGGTATACATTTTTTAATATTACTACCAATACAATCATTGACGACAAAGTAGAAAACGATAGATGATGACAGAACGTTAACCATAGTCGTTAATGCGAGCATTAATGACAATATTTTCAGCATTGTCATTCATATAATCGCTGACGACAAAGTGAACGATATTGTCATCCATACAATCATTACCGACAAAGTTGTGGACATTGTCGCCTATGTAATCGTTTATGACAAAGTGAACGATTTTGACGCCTAAATAGACGTTGACGATAATATGGTGGAATTAGTCTTCTATAAAGTCGTCAGTGAATATATAGCAGAACTTTTATTTTGTTTTGCGTGAGCGACAAACTAAGCGACATTTGTCTTCAAAGACTTTACATTGGCATGCACGCATCATTAGGGATGTCTTGAAGGTGGCCAACTGGGATGTTATGTGAGTGTTTAATAAATTTGTTAATGTGTTTGTTAATGAGTTTGTTATCTTCATTCACAATAATGGTAAACCAAAAAAGTGTTTGGTTTGTGAATTGGCTCAGGTGAAATATAAAGTTGCATAGAAATAGCTCTCGAATTTCGAGCGCTAGAATCTGCTAGTTTCAACTAATTTATTAGAAACCATTGGCACAGACATAAAATAATGGCGATAAAATTAATCAATTAATAAGTGTTCCTAATGAATTAGTCCCATGCATGGTTTGTATGTGTATATCGTTTTAGAGCAAGGATTACCAGACTTAATAAATTCGTTTTGTGAAGCCTCTGGGAAATAATGTTTAATAACTTTTATTAAGCGAGTTGTATTTTTGATGATTTTATAGCAAGTATATTAGGATCTGACAAATACTAAAGGCTGGATTTTGAAATTATTCAGTAGGAAAAATATATCAACTGCTTAAACTTCCTATTCTGAAATTTTTTTGCCCAACAAATATCACAATTTCATGCAAACATGAATAATTTGATATATAGTATAAAACATTAAATTATGAAAGTTTTAAATGTTTTCAGTTCAAATTATGAAAGTTTTAAGTGTTTTCAGTTGAAATAATTTTAAATGTCTAATTTTATAGTTCTTAATAGAAAAACGGTTTATATGTTGCAAAAAAATTATAATAACCTGATTAAAGAAAGCTACTTTTTTATTTTTCTTTCGTATTTGAGATTTTGTACTCATTTCGGGATAACGTTAAAAAAATAAATGGCAATATCATCCCAGCTAAAATTTTCAATCATAGACAACTCTTCCGCGATTGGAGCGGGCGATTAAATTAATCGTCCGCGAAAAAGAATCGCGTGTGACTCTCTTCTTCCTACTTCAGACGACCCTGAAACAATAGCCTAAAAGAGTTTTCGAAGATGTGCCAAAAAGAATTTTTTTTCGTCATATATTAACATTTAAAAAAAGATTTTTATATTATTTCATAGTTAAATTATTTAAGAATTTATTGTTTAAGTCTTCCTTATGAATGAAATATTTTGTTCGTGACATATCTACTATTTATTATTAAAAGTATATCCGCTCATCGTACTACGAAGGTATGTTTTGGTCCTTCTTAACGTAGAAAAGCTTTATTTATATTTGGAAAAAGATATTCATCGCACATGGTATCTAATGGGTTAGAAGGTTTTTCTTCGTTATCCTTCCAAAACTCAATCGAAAGAAATTGTTCAGCTAAAATAATATATTAATAAAACATATAAAAAAAAATATGAGATCTTCGAAATCCTGAGAAGTTTATAACGTTGATGGGAACTTCCTTGTATAGGGATTTTATAATATTTTCCTGACAGGTAAATCTATCTTTAAGACTAGAAATTATTTCTTCTAAATATGGAATAAATAATGTTGTTCTTAGGTGTTCTTTTTGAGTCTTTGTTTTTATATTTGAGCATTACTTTTGCATTCCTACTCTTCTGCGAAGTTCAGGGTTGATGTCAAACTAATTAGTCAACTTGATACAACCTTTCAAATTCGTTGTCCACATCTCGGTGTATTGAATACAGCCGATTTATAACTAAATTAATTTGGTTATACGCTCAAGTAAAGTTTGTGAAATTTCTTATCCTATTTGAATCGAACTTTTGTCACAAAATTTAACGCACAAAGTCCGCTGATATCTACTGATGTCGTTTCATCAGCTAATATAGAAAAAAACCAGTTGACTGCTTTGACAATTTTTTTTGAATTTGTTTTTTGCAATTATATTTATTAGGCATTATTAGTGCTTTTTCTAAACTGTTTTTAAATATTTCATCACTTTTTGCCTTATAATTCAAAAGAGCTCTTAAAGTTTCCATCATGTTCGGTCGGTTCTTCAACTGCTTATTAAATTAGTTAATTGAAATTTCAAAGTAAGCTCTAGTTTAAGATATTGTTGTAATCAATTTTCGAAAATACACTATTTATTTTAAATCTATTTACATTTTTTGACACAAAAAACATTTTTTGAAGTAATGCGTATATTTTATAGAAAACGTAATGAATGATACACTTGAAATTTGTGTGAAAAGCTGAAGTAAATTTAAAAAATTCGAACGTTTCTATATAAATTCAAACCGAAACGCAAACCTAAAAAATAAATGGTATTGAATGTATACACTCCCATTTTTGTCTCAGATACTCACATACATAATCGTATTCACATATTAAGTTTCAAGATTGCGAGTATTCACCTATATTTCGTTCGAATGCTCGCATTTCTAATTTATAGTCTTGCACAAGGTATCAAGGCCTTCACTTTTATCGTACTTCAGATAAGTATATGGTATTAAATATTTGCTTTTCATGGGGAGTGCTACGCCGATCAGTCGAAGCCCCATAAACATATTAGTGTGGGTCAAGTTGTAGGGGCCGAAAAAAACTCCATGTGCTCATCGCGATTCTGGTACTATGGGCCATAACAAGTATATTTGCCCAAGGAACCATATTTGGGTACCCCAAATGAAATTATGTGGGGTAGCCATATACGACATAAATCGATTTTTCATCGAAATTTCGGAGGAATCAAAAATGATTTTATATATAGATATAGATATATATATATATATAGATATATATATATATATATATATATATATACTTTTGCACCGTTCTGCTTGAAATTTTGACAGCGTCTAAGCCTGTCATATATATATATATATATATATATATATAGATAGAAGGTATATAAAAAAAAATTAATATTTAAATATTTTTATTTATATTTTTAATTTAACCACTAAAAATTATGAATTGAAAATTATTATTTACTTCGAAAATTTTCATTAAAGAACTTTCTATGTGAAAGTGAACAGGGATGTTCAATTTTTTCACCCAAAAATTTAATATGAAAATTTTTATTTTGTACTTATTTTCAGGATCGCGGAAAACTCCAGAATACTAACATTTATTCCCGCTTTACCGGGAAGTGAGCGGGATTTTGATTCCCAACTAACTTTTAATATCTTTCGATATTTGAGAAATAATAATGAGTCTCCAATTTAAATATAATAATAATTCTTAAACTTTTAATTTTATAGACAACGAAACTCTTGATAAACGCAACTCCTAGATTATTGCTACTCCTAACTTACCTGCATTCATGACTTGGTTAATGGAACTTTTCTAAAGAAAAACTTCAGCTATGGCAACTTTTCTCTCAAAATGTTTTTTTAAATTAATTTTTTGTGTGAACTGATTTACGAGTTGGGTTTAAATTTACCGCTATTCCAAGAATTGAAATGTGCATATTGCAGTTGTTTCTTGTAATAGTTAAAAGTATATTTTTTTATTGAAAAGTTGTTTATCGATATTGAATGAAATGCTGGTGAAGACAAAATCTAATTATTGACATTGCCACAGCGTTTCCAAAACTAAATTTGAGAATATTGTTGCACATTTTTCCATTTATCTTTAATAAGCAGAGTGGAAGAAATTATCCTAAAAAAGTCTTTTTTTTTAATTCATAAAATTTCAGCCAAGAAAAATATTTCATGTAACATAACACACTGCAATTAAATTAAATTAAAATTTGTAGGGAAAATAAATTGTAAACGTGTCCCCACGTTTCCCTTAAAGAATGAGCTCAAAAATTACCAATTTGCGTATCCGATGTACCTTATTTTGTGTATATATACTCTGAGTTTGTAACTACTAAAAATATTTGATCTAGACCCATCTCTTACTAAACCAATCGAATTAGAATCAACAATATCCGGCCGTCCGTCTGCTCGTCTGTGTTTGCGTCCATGCAAACATTGTATTCAAACTACAGTTCGCAAATATATATATATATATATATATATATATATATATATATATATATATATATCTCGATAAAGTTTGGTATATAAGATTTTATCGGTTATAGGACGAACGCTATTGAAATCGGTGAAAATAGGCGCATGTCCAGACCTAGTCCCCATCCAATTGTCCCATATGAGATCGACTTGAATTGCCACAAGATCAAAATTATCACATAGATCCCGGTCAAATTTGGTTTGTGTGTGTTTAGTACTCCTCTTAATAAGTAGTCCAAAAATAAACTGTGTAGGACAATTCTTAGTCATAGCCCTCACATAAAGCTGACCACCGATTTCCACTTAAATCTATAAATAAACAAAAATATTGCATTCAATATGAACTTTTCCATATCGGCAGGCAAAAAAAAAAAATAATAACAATGCCACTCAGATTTGGTTTATGCTTATTATCTACATCCAATTAGAAAAAAACATCCAATTTCTCCAAAAGTATGGTATATGGTATATGGACCATAATTTTTTACTTGTTTTTAATTCGTTCATTCACTTTAATATATAATTTCAATTATATGCCATTTAATAATTGTAATGTTTTATAAATATATTCAAAAAATAAAATATTAAAATAATTGTACCGAGTGATCAATAGCCTTTTTTTTGACAGATCACGTGTGAGTCGTGTCATGCTGTCATGTTATGTTTGTTTAGTATTGTTTGGTATTTCATCATGGAAAGACTTAGAACGTAACCGCCAATGGTGACCGTTAACGTGCCATGGTAACCGACTATTTGATGCCTGAAATTGAAGCCCGTGATCTCGGCGACATTTGGTTTCAACAAGACAGCGGCACTTCCCACACAGCGCATCAATCAATGGATTTATTGAGAGAACACTTCGGTGAGCAGATAATTTCACGTTTTGGGCCGGTCGATTGGCCACCAAGATCATGTGATATCACACCGTTACACTTTTTCCTGTGGGGATATGTAAAGTCTAAAGTTTATGTGGACAATCCCGCTTCGATTCAGGCCTTGGAGCAAAACATCACGCATGTCATTCGCCAGTTACCAGTCGAAAGGCTCGAACGAGTTATCGAAAATTGGATTCAACGGATGGACCATCTGAGACGTAGCCGCGGCCAACATTTGATAGATATAATCTTCAAAAAATAAATGCCAAATAGTGTTCTTTCAAATGATAATAAACATTCCCCATTAAATTAGAACTTTCTGTGTTTTTTTTTTCTTTAAAATAAAGTAGGAAACCTCGAAATGAATCACCCTTTATGACAAAATTTGTATTTTAATTAAACACCTATATTTAACTTGAAATAACTTTTTAAACCGCATATATATGGAGACTCGGTTTTCTCAACAAACTGAATTTAGCCAAATGGAAAACTTTCTCTTAGTTGCGTTAAGCGTGTTTGCACGTGTTACGTTTCTAATATTGCTATGAGTGGAGCTTTTAGTTTATCGAAGTAATATTTTGCGTTCTTGTGATTGAAATTTGCTTAAGTTTTTAGCAAATATATCGACCAAAACTACATATATCGATTTATGTTTATTAAAAAAAAATTTTTTTATGCTAAAATTGAAACCATTAAATGAAAACATATTTCTGTATATATTCCATAAAAACAAAAATTGAAAAAAATAAAACTTTTTAAATACGATAATTGAAAATGCAACGAACCATGAAAACGAGAATAACAAAAAAATATATATTACAGCTGTATGTATGTGTGTATGTTTGCAGTTAGTACAAATCCACACACATTGCATTAGGGTGCCAATGGTTTGTATGGAATTGCTTTGTTGCTTTATAGTGCGTTTACATCAGAGGAAAATCTAGTACATACGAGATTTCGAGCACAATCTAGTTCATTTTTACTAGATTTCCCATACAAAACACAATCTAGCTCGTTACTAGATTTGTGGAAAATCTAGTAGATTCTTGTCAATCTAGGGCACTACCAAATGATACTACTGTGTTTTTTTAATATTGTAGTAGAAAATTACAACGCAGTGACTGAAAATTTGACATTTAAAAACAAAAACAAAAGCAAACAAGTTGAATAAAAAAGGGAATCACATATTAAATAGTAATATAAAATATAGAAATTAATAAAATGAATAACGCGGAAACAAATAAAAATTTAAATAAGCGGTAAGTGTTAGCTAATATTAATAGGAAGATGATAATTCATTAACATAATACTTATTTTTCAGAAAACGTGTATACAAGAAAAAAACAGCATGGCACTCTGATGAGGAGGCTCTCCTGATAACTCTTTGGGGAGACCACATAGATGAGTTCCGAGGATGTAGAAGAAATAGCCACATCTTCGAAGAAATTACGCTTGCTATGTCAAGTAGTGGCTTTTCTTTCACATCCGACGAAATAAGGATCAAAATACATAATCTAACCAATAAATATAGGTAAATATAGTATTCAAGTTTACTTAACAATATTGTTTCATTAAAAAAATTAATTTTTTCAGAGACGAAAAGCGAAAAATAGGTCCTTCTGATGGCTCCCCATCGAGTTGGGTTTTTTTCGAGAGAGTTCACTCAATTCTGGGTGGATTTAAATTCAATCGAAATGATAATGGACGAAAGTATAGGTAAACAATTTTTTTGTAATTTATAAAACTCAATGTATATTCACTTTTTCAGTTGACTAACGATTAATTTTTTGTTTTTAAGCAGAAACGCCACAATCATTAAATACTTCGTACTCTGTAGAAGAGTTCGAAGTAGAGGTCTTAGAGGAGTATTCAATGGACTCAACAACACAGGAATCTGTAGGTACTCCAACAGAAACCCCCAAAAAGAAAACTAAATTAAATTTTCAAAATGAAGTATTAAAAAGAATGGACAAGTCAACTGAAATCATTCAGAAACAGTTGGAAAAACATGAGGAGTCCGAAGCAAAAATCCTTAAAATTCAGGAGGAAATGCTAGCTATTGAGAAGGAGAGGAACGAAATTTTAAAAGCGTTTTTAAATAAGTAAAATAAAAAATGTTCTCTTTATAATTAAAAAATTTTATTTAATTTTAAAATGTATTTAATTTTGTTTATTTTATGTTTAAATAAAACTATTCCATTAAAAGGTTTGCAATAGCGTTTCTTATTTCTTCTCCTTTAGGGTTATAGTCATAAGTATACTCTTCGCTATTTGGTTGATCTGTAGTGGTACCAATATCAAGGGTATTACTTTGCCAGGTATCATTAATATCCTCATTATGGTTGTTTAAAAAGTTGTGTAGAACACAGCAACATTTTATTAAATTATTTACATTATCAATTTTGTTATCTATGCCCTTTCCAAGACGGCGAAATCTAGCTTTTAAATGTCCAAAAGCATTTTCGACCACCCTGCGACATTTTGATAAAGTGTAATTAAACTTTTTTTGTTTTTCGGATGCATTTGCATGAAAAGGATAAGGTTTCATCATGCATTTAGATAACCGAAATGCAGAATCGCCTATTAACAAAACCGGAACTTTTACACTGTTGTAAATTGCAGCTTGCTGCTGAAATATAGAGTCCTCCAATTTTTTTCTAAATAAAGACCGCTCAAATATAGTGGAATCATTACATCGACCTGGACATCCGACGTTGATATATAAAAATCTATATCTGTAGTCAACCACAGCAAGCAAAATAGTTGAGTACCAACCTTTATAATTGTAATAGTCACAAGTCTCAGAAAAAGGGGGATGAACTTCAAATTGACATCCATCTACAGAAGTAAAACAAGAAAAGAAGGCAAAAATTTAACACAAAATCTTTAGATTAATGTCGGTTATCAAAGTTTCGATAATACACCTATTGCTCCAAAACACTGAGGAAATCCAAGTTTCTTAAACCCGTCAACACATTCCTTTATTTTTGCATCATTGATAAAATTTGGGGGCAAATATTTCTCAGAAAGGGCACTCCAGGCCTCAATACAAAATTTTTGCAAAATGAGGCATACACTTGCTTTGGATACTCCAAACATGTGGGCTATGGACGCATATTCGGAAGATGACTTCAGGCAGTAAAGGGCAATGGCAACTCGTTTTTGAAGCGGGATGCATTTCCTAAACTTTGTATCGATTTTTTTCATTTCAGTCAATTTTGAACAAAGCAACTGAAATGTTTGGCGGCTCATCCTAAAGTTTTCGATGAAATCTTTTTCCGTCATCAGAGGAACGTCTCGCTCCCAAAACGAACCGTGACGAATCTACAATAAACAAATATTTAGTAATTGAAAAGTTATAACTTTTTATACTTACGTGTGCCCACTCCAATCTGCTATATAATAATTTTGAAAAATACATTTGTTTTTGCTGTTCAAACAATGCATTTAACAAATATTGATGTTGTTTTTTTCCTTTTTAGAATTTTCCATTTTTCCTATTGTTTTGAATATTTTTGGTACTTCTAGTTTTATGTTTTATTTTAATCAGCTGTTTATTGTTGTGGAAACAAAATCTAACTAAATGTCAAAAAAGTTAGATGTAAACGGTATAGATTTTGAAATAGATTTCAACAAAAATCTACTAGATTTTCCTCAGATGTAAACGCACTATTAAGGAAGAACTCACGAATACTGTGACAATTGATGCAAATTTCAATGCTAATTGAGGTAAATTATTAAGTCTTAACCCAAAGAGCATCATCCGTATGTGTTATTCCGTATAATATTATTTGGATTAATATGTCCCATTATGGTCGAATATACAATATGTATAAATAATTCGGTTTTGTATTAATACATATATACTTTTTTAACTCATTAAATATTTTTGAATTTCACTTTTCTACAGGTAAGAAATGTTTCCTGTTACAAACTAGATTTAATAGAAATCAACAACGTGATGAAATTACTCAACGAACCTGTAATTTTTGCAGAAGTCAAAACTGTGAATTATCCAAAAAGTCTTTTACGTGTGTTAAGTTTGAGTTTAATAGTAATATAATAATGACGATGAAAAGTTCGAATGTAATAATGTGAAGCTTTTCTTTAAATATTAATTACTTGACCTACAAAAATAATGTCAATTTTAATATTCGGATCAATTCTACATTCCAAAAAAATTAGTCATCAATATCACAAAGTTATTTCTTTCATTATGTACAAATTTATTTTTTCCAATATTTTATGAAAATAGGGAAAAAAAACAAAATGAAATTTTTGAACACTATGTAGATGAAAGAGTATTGACAAGGGTTGTTTTACCACATATTATTTGACATATAAAAAAAATAGTTCACGTAGATGACGATTTGAACCCTAATACACATACATGAGCGCAGATCTCAGCGTATAATATGTATCTACAATGTAAACACTTATGTGCATATGTGTAAGCCTTAGTTACCTGTCAGTCTTAAGTGATGGTATTTTTCTTTATGAACTTTGGTAAGGGCAAAGTTAAATTGTTTTTAGGAATAATATATTCATGTGCACGTTGTCTGATTATTTTCGTTTAAATTTAAAGTTTACGCATGAATGAGTGAATGAAATACCACAAATTTCTTCTCCATCTAATTCGACAACGGGCTTTTATGTTTGTCATGTCATTTGAAATGCATTGAAAAATAGAACTAAGGAACTTGGACTAATAGGCTCATACACGACACCAGCATGCATGCGCAATCAAGTGATTGCGCCAGCTGATTGGCTTTGTATGGACCTGTAACACCATAGTATACATACTATAGTATCTATACTATAGTAACTGTACTCCATGTCTGTCCGGGCTATAAAAAAAAAGAAATATGTTAATTTAAAATGGCGTTTTTATTTGTCAGAATGATTTGCATTATTATTAATACACTTCAGTGTGGAAATAAGGAGTTATTGTGTATGAAATTAGGACTGTATTGCCAATTCATTTAGAAAACAGCTGTTGGAGCGTTGAAACATCAGCTGCTGTTAACAAACTCGTTATGTCAGCCACAATTACTTATTGTCGTGAGAACGAAAAAAATATAAAACGTCTGTAAGTTGCCAATTTTAGAATACATCATGACACTAGTTTAATAATGGATTTTCAATAGATCGCCATTAATTAATAAATTAAAATATTTAAGCAAATTTCAACTTCTTGTAATTACTAAAACTTAAAATGCTACACAACATTTCCATTATATCGGATTTGTGAAATTTGACCATTGAAAGTTCGTACACGAAGGAAAGTCTCATCGTGTGTGCCTAAAATCGATTAAGCCTGTACATGAGCTGAAAAGTGATTAATAATTTTTTGCAATCATTGAAATCATTTTTATTTTTTAAAATAAACTCCATGAAGTGTAATGCAAGTCTTTCAACGATCGCCTAACATTTCACAACAATATATGCCACTGAAAACGGAAGAATTTTTTTTGGAGTTACAGAACTTTAAATTGAAATAAAACAAAGAAAAGTAGCTTCCATATCAATTACACTTCCTTCATTTGATAGATAACTTTATGCACTAATATTTATATATGACTTGGTCCATGTGGCCGCCATGGCTGCAGCGTACATGGCCCCATCTGGAACTCCAATTTTCACTCACTTTTTTCAGCATTTGAATCTAGTTTATCGGCGTAGATGGTAACCCCAATGGGGTTAAATCACACGATCTTGGGGCCCATGACGATGTATGGAACAATCAGTTGATGCAATCGTTCTTGGAATTTTTTGCTCGGCCCTTTTTGCTAATAAACTCTACATATAATTGTTATTGGGAGGTGCAGTCATTATGAAATCAAAGCCTTAATCAGTTGCTATAACATACAAAAATAATCTCTTCAGGAAGTGTTACTAAGATAATAAAATTTTCAAAAAATCATTTTACAATTTTCACAATTCAAATATCAAAAAAAAAAAAATAATAATAATAATAATAACACGTGAACTAATTATCATATATTTATGTAAGTCTCAACAAATTTCTATTACGCTTAATACAACTAATTGCGAAATATGCATTCGGATCGACAGAAACGGAAATTTGTATCAAGTACAAAATACTAGATTTATGGACTCCCTTTGAGCTAAAAACGAGGCTACTGGAGAAAGAGCGGAGCCTGAATGATATCATTGAAGCTTGCCAAGTGTATGAGCAAATTCATAAACAAGTGTCGACAAGGAGGTGGTAAATAAAATTTTTTCAAGGAAACGGTTTTCTCAAAATTCAGAGACTGAGTGTTACAGATGTGGTCGAGGTGATCACATCGGCACCTCTATGAGTTGTCCAGCTCGATATGCGAAATGCAACAAATGCTCTCTTATTGGACGTATTTGTCTCAAATGCAAGACTAAAAATATTTAAAGGAGATTCGTCGATCATGAGGAGAATGAAAAATCGGCGCAATGCAAGACCAGCAAAAATACGGTGTATACAAAATGAAAAAAAAAATAGTTTAGATGATGTTGACACATTGCGCGAATTTGTCTGTTTCAAAGTCAATGATAATTGCGAAAGCGATGTAATCACAGAAGTCCGCATCGGAGGATATGCAAATCTTATGCTGATTGCTCCCGGATCGCGATTTAATTGGTGAGTGAACAAAACTAAACGGTATGGAGAAACCAAAAAGCGGTCATATGAAATATTCGATCAAATTCAGCAAACCAATTCAAGGCATATGCGTCCGACCAGGGGCCAAATCACCGCATTCGTTATCGAAATTTTTCGATCGAATTTATTTTTTTATTTTCGAAAATAAAATACTAAGTACAATCTTACTCTGTCACAGTTAATGAATTATGGCCCCTAGTTAAAATTAAAAGTGAAACGAGGGCTGATGTTTGTCCGTCTTCTCTAAATAATAAACCAAAATATGGAATTTCGATTGATTTTAGTCGATATCGATAGTCTGTGTATTTGATGCTCCGATTGCAATAACTAATGATTCTGAAACGGTTGCTACATTTTATGTAATTGAAAATGGAAATCAGTCGTCATTAGGTCGTGAAACGTCAATGAAAATTAATACAATAGGATGTGGATCTGAAAGCATTCCCAAAATGAAAAACATATAAGTTAAATTAACTACCGATACTTCTGTAAAACCTATGCTGCAACCACTTCTACGATACGAATTGCACTTGAGGATAAAGTGACAGCTAAGCTGATGGAGGCAATAAGATTGGACATAATTGAACCTGTTTATGGACCAAGCTGATGACTTTCACCGGTACACTGTGGACCATACTTTGAGATTTTAAAGTTATGTTATTCATTTCAAAGTAAATACCAGTGAACCTCGGGAGCCATAAACTGCGACTTTATTTCAAATATATCACAGCGCACAGGGTCTTCGAAGATGGACTTTCTCAGTATTCTGGTAATATTAAAAATTTCTTTGTAAATTCTAATTTTAATATGACTTTAACTTTTTTGTTTTAAAAGACTTTAAAATAAAATAAATTTTGTATTTTTGAAGAAGGTAAAAATTTCCCGAAAATCTCCTACTGAATAGACCATAGCTCCTGCCCATCAAGAGGCATACAAAAATCTTGCAGTCTTCTATAGTCCGAACCCTCTCCATTGCATAACCGCCAGTTTCTGCCCGTGTGCACCAGAAAAATTTTTCTGAACCAAGGTCAGATATTTTCTGCAAAATTTATGAATACAAAAGTTTTCCGCTATGTGGTTAGGGTATACTGAGTTTGCCCTGATGTTTTATTATGCGGATCGACTCAAAATCACTTTCTGGGTCGATTTAACGATGTAGGTCCGTCCGTCTGTGTGTTATGAATAAAAAAGTTGGTCGTATCAGTGTATTTTTTTCCGACAGTTAATTTGTTTTTTATACTGACAGAAAAGGGAAACGGTAGAGTTGTTACATATTTATAAAAATGGGTTGAGACATAAAGCGCTTAATTCTTGAACTATATTAATGGGTAAAATCTTTTTTATTTTGAGAGGTACATTTATATAGGTATTTTTCAAAAACATTAATAGTGGGAACTTGAGTTATATAGTTAAACCTGACAAAATGGGCGAAAAATATAAATAACATTTAAATGGTAAAAAACTATTGCGACACAATAGGATTCATTTTTGCACCAAATTCAACCAATACAAAATTAGAAAAATAAAATTGAAATAATTGAAAAAATAGTAGAAGCGAGCCAAAGCGCACAAAAAGGAATTTGAAAAGCGTTCCAACACCAACTGAAGATAAGGAATTTACTCCAAAAGAAGCGTTCGCCTTATTCTTAGATTTGAAGTTGACCAAAAATCAATAAAAGGAATTTCGGAAGCGAACCCATGAAAAGAATTGTGGGATTTTTCCAGAGTATCGAGATTGAGTTTCTGCCAAAAAGAATGCTTACCTTCACAATCTGCTATTAGTGTCACTTCTAGTTCAGCAGAAATAAAATTGCAAGATCTCCTTGAACATACTGCAGAACGACTGCTAAATATGCTTGATACTGATCATTTAAAAAAAAAACTGGAAATGGCAGCACTACTTTAATTTCTAAAAGAAACAAAAAAAAAAAAAACAAATTCAAGAAAAATATCTGCAGCTAGGCCTCAGAATCGACCAACCAAAACAAGGAGAATGAAACTCAAATGATGGAAATGCTGCAAGTAGTTTTTTCTGATCCAAAAGCTGCAGCATCTATTACAGGTGTAGATTATGAATTAATAAAACGATTCAAAATCATATTACAAGTTTAAGCATGCAGCAGAAAGATAAATGCAAAAAAAATTTGGAGAGTACGCCAATAAAACACATATGCTTTATAACGAAAAATACTCTTGTAGATATATGCCATCCACAGTTTATAAAATTTTGTACCATAGGGGAACCAATAATTCAAAACAGTATGCTACGAATATGAGATATCGCACCTGTACCTCTAAAGTGAGTCAACTCAAAATTTACAAATTTTCAGTAGAGGCACAAAACGGTTTTTTTAATATTTACTATAAAATTTAAAAACAGTTGTTTCATTGTAAATAATTGCGAATAATAAGTATACAACAATAGTAATAGTATTGATTTTTTCACTGATCATCAAAAATAGCAAGTTTTTTGGGGTGCAACTCAAAATATGTCTTTTTAGTGGATTCTAAAGAAGCTGCTCTTATAACACAAAGAGGGTTAACCTGTACGAAAGACTAGAAAAAGCGATGTAAGATTTTTACAGTGGATAGATATGACCACTGTGTATCGTTTTCTTGCAAAAAGTGAAAATTGAAAAATTTTGAGTTGACTCACTTTAGAGGTACAGTTGCGATATATCTGAAGAAGCGCATGAAAAAAGGAACAAAGACGACAAATTCCTTCGCGAGCAAAACACAAGAAAAAAGTCCAGATGTTGCACTAATGAAGACCTTATCACTATTTTGTTGTGCACTTCAGATGCATGTATGTCCCACATTCGACAAAAATGGAAAACTACCTCTATTGAATTAGACGAAGAAACTAAACAACTTCTAGAAGATGAAAATCAACTATTTACTAAAATTGTTTGATTTAAAGTAGTTTTTCAGTACACTAACAATAAGTTATACTCTTTTTTATATAGTTAGCAATTTTTCCTGATTTAAAAATTTATGTATGTAAATATATTATAAATTTACTAATAATAATTAGTTATTTATAGTTCGGTTCGAGATCATGTATACATTTTCTAATACTAGAAAAGATAATACTTTATGCAATGTAAGAGAAATTTGGAAAAAATTGAAGACAGCGCTAGATGGAGTAGCTACTTTCGAACAAAGCGACTTGTTCATCGTCAGCATCCTTCTGCCTATTACTTCAACTCATGCTTAATCAACTATTTAACTCAACATTTGAAAGAAAAGAACATGAGAAATGTTTTTCTTTTTATATACGAGAGTTTGTATGAACAAGCTGAGCTTTTCCAATTTATAGCTTTCTCTACATTAACATCGCTTTGATCAATTACAAATCTCGTAATGTGAAAAAAGCTCTTTTTGTTTTGCCATAAATAATAAATAAATAAATTTACAATAAAAATAGATATATAAATATTCACAATAAAAAAATTTTTAATTAAAGTAAAAACGTACGACTTTTTCATTGAAACTTCTCTATCTTGAACCAATATCAGGTAACTTTTACATTCGCTGTTTAATAACTTATGTTTTAACTCGGGCTCTTTCAAAAAAAGCAAACTTTGGCCCTTGTTAATATTAGGACTATTCTGATAAAATTTAAATTACAAAATTTTTAAAAAATGTTAGTTGAAAAATTGAAGAAATAAGACATATAAAAAAAAAACCTTTTGTAACCTTTTAATACTTCACTTTTGTACTAAAATCCAACTAAAAATTATTAACTTATAAATTATAAACCCACCATAACTTTTTTATTAAAGGCTAAGATCGTGCCTACCAAACAAAAAAAAAAAAAAAACCGCATACCAAAATTTCAATCCAATCAAAAGATATAGATTTTTGACCGCCTTGTCGTGAAATGTGTGCGGTGGTGATTGTGATCAAGGTAAATGACGAAATAAGGTAATATATGCGCCGCGCGAACGCAGCTCCTTTAAGAGACAATTACCCCCTACCTACACTTTACTTTTTAATGACAAAATCAAAGAAGCAAATTACTTTTCAAGATTTGATCATAAAAGCGCATACCATCAACTTGAATTACACGAAAGCAGCCGGGAAAAAACTACTTTTATGACACATAAGGGGTTATTTAAATACAAGAAATTGATGTTTGGCGCAATTGTAGTAATTGCCTTAATTATATAGATGATGTTATCGTATTTGGCAGCACAGAAGAAGAACATGAAAAATTTATTAAGGAAGTTATCGCTGTATTTAAGGAAAGTATCCTTCTACTTAATGAAGACAAATGTATTTGCAAAAACACAAAAATGTAAATTTTTACGCCATCTTCTCTTCACGGCAGATGCAGAAAAAGTCAAGATAAAACAGATTTTCGTGCTCCAAACACTAAAGAAGAGGTTAGAAGCTTTCTGGGATTAATTACGTGCGTTGGAAAATTCATACTTGATATGTCAGATATCACCGGACCATCAGTACCTTAAAATACCACTGTCACACATTCCCAACTTATCATGCTTTGGTTCAAAAAAGAGAACACGGATAGAAGCAGACGCTACCCCAGTGGCCTTAGGCGCGGTCTTGATACAATTTGATTCAAACGGTGATCCAAAAGTATTATCGTTCGCTAGCAAGAGTTTCGTGGAAAGCCACTTCAATTGGCACATGAGGGTCATCCAGGAGAGTCAGCTATGAAATGCAGACTAAGAGCCAAATTCTGGTGGTCCTTGCTAGATAGAGATGCGGACAATTATGTTAAGAACTGTGGCCACAGTTTGCTTGTTTCGCAAATATTAAACCCTGTTCCGATGCAAAAGCATGCATTTCCGAATTGTCCCTGGCAATGTTTGGCGACGGCTTTGCTAGGGCCACTAACCAACAATAAGCACGTTTTAGTTCTTATAGATTACTATTCACGGTATCATTAAGTAGTGTTAAAAAAAACAACCTCTGAAAAGATCATAAAGGCCATGGAGGAAATATTTTGTAGGCTTGGGTTGCTGAAATCTTTAAGAACAGTACGTTAATTCTTAATTTGAAAATTTTTGTAAAATGAACAATATAACACATATCACGACGACACCTTATTGGCCGCAAGACAATGGCGAGGTCGAGAATATGAAGAAGTGTCTGGTCAAATGATTAAAAATTGCCGGCGCCAATAAAAGTGACTGCTAAAAGGAAACACAAAACTTAATTTTCATGTATAACGTAACAACACACTACACCACTGGATAACCTCCATCCGAGCTTATGTTTAATCGAGTGATACGGGACAAAATACCAAGTATCAGGACATAACAGAAGATATGGATGACCCATCAGCAAGGGATTTAGATTGTATAAATAAACAAAAAAAAAATGAAAGAGGAGACAGCTGTTGAAGATAGAGTATTGCTCAAAAATGTTAAATTTCTAAATAAGCTGACAACAAACTTTGATATAACAGAATATGAGGTTGTAGACAGAAATGGAAACGAAATAGATATAGCTGGTAATGGGAAGACATTTAAGAGGAACATCTGCCATGTTAAAGTGATACCGACACTAACAATTTCTGAAAAGACAACCCCAGTAGACATTGTTTCTTTACAGGAATCACCATCTACATTTAACAATACATCACTTCCAATTCATACGAAGGATATATCAGCAGTTCAACCAGGAGATGCGATAATGAAATTAAAATTAAGAAATATAAACGGTGGCAGGGCCAGAACTGATAAAATGATGTTGTTGTATTTTTAAATTTAATTTTGAATACTGTGTATGAAAGATAATTTGGATTGGTCAATAATTCACATTTCCAAAAAAAAAAATCAATTGTAATAAAACTTCAAAATGTGTTTTTAAATCATTTAATTGGAGTTCTTACACATGAAACGAAATAGACAAACTATCAGTAAACAAAAATAAATACAAAATATAATATTAAACATTACTTCTGTCAAAGACAAACAATAAACAACTGTTGGACCACCTGCCATAGAATCAGCTTAACAATATTGCCTCACCACAATGCTGTTAAAGCAAACACTGTTGTATGATTTCTTGTATTGAACCATTTTATCGACCTACACTTGCAAAAATAATTTCGTCTTAAATAATATGGCTGGAACATATGATATAATCTGTTTAAATAAAATTGCGTTCTAACTTCTCATGATGCAAGGCTTATTTGTTGTTGGCTATGTTATAGTTTATGCCATTTCAAATATAGTGGTCTACATTTATTATTGGCTGAATCCATTGTGAAACACAAGGGCTTACATTGGTGCCGTAATGAATCTAGATAGAATTGAGTTGAATTTTAACGATTTCTTCATGACTCTAAGGTCCGTTTTCGAGAAATTTAAAAGGAGGAAGTCTCTGATATATCCGACCGCATAAATTCTTACGGTGAGCTATTTGACGACTACAATGCTGTGAATGGTGTTTGTTCAGCGCCTCAGTCTTCAATCTTCGCAAATCTGTCAGAAACTTAAAAAAAGCTCCTATTCCTGAGCTTCTAACCAATTTCTTCACACTATGCTACTTCTCAAATAACTGGTCTAAATCCCACCCATTCCCAATCCCAATGATCTCAACAAACAACAAGTTACATCGAATCATCTTGATGTCATAGTAGCACCGTCCACATCTAATGAAACCTTCAAATTTGGAAAAAAAAAAACAACTCAATATTATTTCCCCTAGAAATTCGATCTTCATTTCCCGCTTTACATTCAAGATTCGATGCTATTGATAATTACATAAAATCGAAATTAAACTTTGTCTCGGATTTACCAATTATAATCAATAAATTTACATATTCTGAACCAAGAGATATAGCTTCTTTTAAGCTAACAGTTCCGTTTGATCTCTAAGACAAAATTGTTTATCAGAGCTTTTGGCTCAACAATACGTTCTATACGTGAGTATATAAATAAGGATAACCCTAAAAAAATAATATTGTTCGTATTCCATCACTAGTGGATAACATTTAAAAAAAAAAATATATTTACTGATAAATAACTCAACTTCGTGTATCCAAACGGTCGTGGGCTATAACAGAAATAATAAATTTATTAATCAAAAGTTATGATTTTAAATATAACATTCGTGTATTCACTGAAACATGGCTACAGCATAATGTTTTTAATATGGAAATACTTTGTAACAAGTATCAAATATATCGGAGAGACAGAGGTGGTGATCGTTACGGGGTAGGTGTGCTTATTGCAGTCGCTAGCTATTTTTCATCTGAACTGTTTCTGTCTGTCTCTTCTTATGATATTGAATTTATTTGCGTAAAAATAAACCTAAAAATAAACAAATATTTGTAAGCTGCTCTTATATCCCTTTGTGCGCTTATAATTTTGTTTATGAAAATCACCTTCGAAGTATTAAAAATGTTTTACAATCTTCAAACGGCTGCTGTTTTTGTTCTTGGCGATTTTAATTTATCAGATATCAACCGAGAATTTATAAATAGTAAACAAACTGATGCTATTTATACCGACTTTAGCAAGGCATTTCATAAAGTTAGCCATAAGCTTCTTCTAAAGAAATTGAATTATATGATTTACTCCCAATTGTCTAAAATGGATCAAGTCTTTCCTATGTAATAGACAACAGAAAGCTAAATATAAAAATAAAACAACTAAAAATATAAATGTTCTTTCAGGAGTTTCGCAAGGCAGCCATCTGAGTCCAAATCTGTTGTCATTTTTCATAAACGATCTGCCGATCATTATTAAATTTTACAATACATTAATGTATGCTGATGATTTTAAAACCTTTCTCACTTACGATGAAAAGTCTGATCATATATATCTACAGAAGGGCCTTGATAGCTTCATTACGTGGTGCAATATCAACTTAATGGAACTTAATATGAGGAAATGTAAATACATGCGTTTTTAACGGAGAAACTTCATAGATGTGAAATATTTTTGGGTAGACAACCGTTGCACAGTGGCAACATTTGAGTTTTTTTGTTGCGAAAATCATAACTTTTGAACCAAATGCGATAATCAAATAAGTTAAAAAGCATATGGTAAATAATTGTCCAGCCTATGTGGTTGAGCAAGGTGCTACACAGTCCAGATGCTTACTTATGGGTCATAAAAGAGAAAATTTGTTAACGCCATGAAAAAAAATAATGTTTATGTTAACTAGGAAACATGATTTTTAACCATTTATATTTTTTGTAAGTTAAGATTTTTTTGTTTTAAAATTATTATTCATAAATAAAAAAAATAAGATTTTTCGAATTTACGTTTTCAAATTGCTTCAAAATAATTATTGTAATTCATAACAGAAGCTATATCTAATAAACTGATCATTTCTGAACTATAGTTATTGAATTCCAATTTTTTTTTGTAACTTCACATGCCGCAGAGATGAAGTAAGTGGAAGATGCTGCCAACATGTTGTCCTCATTTTGCTTTACCCCTGCTTTGAACGTGTGCGAGCATCTATATTTTCTATAAAATTTGTTGAGTGGGCTCTTGAACTTCATCGGAAATTGGCAAAGGCTGATATTCAATTATATCTTTGTCATGCGCCAATATTTTATGGACTGTCAGGGTCAATTTCTTTAGTGGATACATTATCGCCAAAGCTGATGCAGCTATCGAAGCATATTCTCCATATTTTTTAGAATTAACCTTTTATTTGCAGTTTAAAATCTTTTAATGATTTTCAAAAAATCTCCGCGAAGAGTTTCTATCATTTGAGTTTCCGTATCCGCACCTGGGGAAGTCTACTTTTAGTCCAACTTTTTTGAAAAACGCAACCTGTATTCCATTCTTTCTGATCTTTTGCTTATCCATATCTAATGTATTTGATTCAAAATGTTCCTCCTATTGTGGGAGGTTATACGCCAATTTTAAGAAAAACTCCATACACCTTATACTCACGTGCAATGGTGAGATTCCAAATTCATAATCGCTTTCCTCGTTTGTAAAATCATTCAAATTTCCAAAGTTCGCAGACACTTTGCTCAACGCAACGCAACGCTTTTAGAGAGTCAAAAATAATCTTCCACACTAGATACAAAGGACCTGTCAAGCCAACTTTCAGTCATAGGCCAATGCAGGAATTATGTTTATTTTTCAATATTTAGTATGATCTATTACCTGATATGTACCGTTTGGATTAAGGGTTTATGAAAGGTTTGTGCTCCCATGTATAATAATGTACCTGTATACACATGAGATTTATGTCGATTTTCGCAATATTGATATTATGCACGTTTTCAAATAAAATGTGTGCCTACCTGTGGTGACCATAATTCAAATATTGTAAAAAATATTATTGTTCTGTGACTGGATGGTTGACTTTATACCTATATTTTCAGTGCTTACCTGCTAATCTAAAAGAATCTTATATTTGTGCATCCTGTATATGTACCTGTATTTACCAGGTATGTACGTCGTATAATTTCTGGAACAATGTATTGTTTTACCATTTTTATCTGGACTTTATTGAATTAGGTAAAGGAATAAATAAAGAACATGTTTTGAAAATATGGCGGATATAAAATATTATACATTTTTGTTGAAAACTTGTGGAGAAGCACAAAGCAAACAGTACAATATTTTTCTATAATATACTGAATGAATACATAAATCAATAGAAATTATGAGTAGTTACCTAGTTTTTTTTATATTCTATCTGAAACTTGATTTAAAAAACTGATTATAATGAGGGTGGCAAATTTGAATCTTTGAACAATTTTTTTATAAGATGAGTTTATATCGTAAGCGTGCACGAAATTTTTGATTTTTGCAAACTCATTTATTCTAAGGGCGCCACTGTGCATTGGTAGCAGTTCATGCTTTTCTGGATCTGGGGATTTTGCTTGATGCAAAGCTGACTTGAATTTTGGACATTAATATGATGGTCAATAAAGCTAGAGGCGTACTTGCTTTTATTAAGCGACCTACACTTGACTATATTGAATCCATTCAGAAACAATTTCTTCTGTTCTGTTTGCGGGTGTCTTTCTTGGAGTCTGGCAACAAAATTGACATCTACTGCAAGTAGATTAGAGTTAATTAAATTGCTAACCCGTCAAAGCCGTAGAACCATGCTGACTGTCGTTGTTGCTACTATTGACTAATGACGATATATCCTCAGAATTCATGTTACGCAATATTTCATTTAATGTTCCTCAGCGACATGTATGTTAATTAAACTATGCTAACGCCCGGCGCGCCGATCCGTTAAAATAAATAAATAAAATAAATTAAAAGAAATTATTCGTTCATCAGCACTTTCTCTGAGTAAATTAGTTGTAGCGTGCGCTGTGTTGCATGTGGCTCCGTCCTGTTGAAACCTCATATCAGCAAGATTAATGCCAGCTAATTGAGGTACGAAAAAACTTGTAGTCATTCCTCTGTACCGCTCACTGTTGACGGAAACAAAATGTGCATCATTGAAGACATATGGCCCATAAAGCGCACCAAACAGCAATTTTCTGTGGATGTAATGGTATTTGCACAGAAGCTCCAAACGCGGCATTTTTTTATTTATGTACCCATTTAAACAAAAATGAGTTTCATCGCTGAACAAAATTTTGTATCAAAATCAATGTCAATATCAATTTGTTCTTCCTCCCATTGGCGGCGCATCGATGTGATTCTTCTTTGCCGCAAAGTAGCTACAGCTTGTTCGCTGCGCACTGTTTGGCATTTTACGAAATACATATTATCATTAAGAGTAAACCTGATGCGCAAGCGATCCATAGTTATTCGAATTAGCCGCTCTGATTGACGATTTTAACTACCACAAAATGGGCGAAGTGCACGTAAGTTTGACGAACAGAGCCTTTATCAAGGATGAAATGGCAAACCAAGCTTTACAAAAGCTTCCAAATATTAAATCGGTGTCAAATAAAGCAGTGTTACCAACTCAAAATTTTGAACCTCTAAAAACGCCATTTACTATATATTTTAAATGAATGGAGTGTTTAGCTGTAACCGTAAATTGCTGGACTTGGTATTTAGTAGAGAACAGAATGATGACGAGATATTGCACAATTGATAAACGCTGTATTTTTCTGTAATCGTATGATCCAAAAACCGCGTTGTAAAATTGAGTAAATTGCATTTAAAGTTGCTACTAACACATACATACAATTATGCAATGCTATGTGGGTGTTTATTAAATTTGTTAATGTGTTTGTAATAAAAATGAGTTTGTTTTTGTGTTGATTTGTGAATTGGCTATAATTGATTAGCATACTTTTAGGGTCTTTATTTAATGAAAAAATAAAATTTCCTAGAATTTATGCTCAAATGACTCTCTGATCCGCTGGTTTACTGACCTCATGATCTTCAAAATTTTTATCGCTGTACGTCTATGAATTATTAATTACCACACTCATACGTCCAAGTATTATTTTTAATTGGGAACATAAAATCGAAAACAAATTGTCGTAAAGCAAAATGGTTGCAATATTGTATCGTTTCTAATAAGTAATTTAAGGGTTGCCATATCGAAAAACATAAAATTTTGGCGGGAAACATAAAATCGCTTATACCTCAAAAATTTAGCGTTATTGAAAAATAATATGACACCCGATTTTGAGGTAATTATTTTTAGTGTTGCCAGATTTCATAATGCAATATTTTCATCGGGAACATAAAATCACGGTATACAATTGTACAATATATAAAAATATGCTGACGGTATAAAAATAGTTATCATTCGCAATTCCCGAATGTAATTTTCTTGGGCGTTGTTGCATTTCTAATTTTATTGGGAGATATTTCATTTCACTTAAAATGACATTTTATTAAATTGTGATGGTTTATAACTGCTCTTAAAACCATTTCACAACTGCAACGAACTGATTACGGTCAGTACGTACTTTTTAGGTTTTCGAAAAGTGAAGGTCAGTGCTCTAGTTGAAAAATAAAATAACAAGTCTTTCGTTCGCAATAGTAAATGGCAAAATATGTAGCAGAAGGGTGTTGTATGTATAAGTGGAAAAACAATTACGCATATGTAAAAAAGTCTTTAGCTAAAGGAAAGGAATTTTATACGTATTATGAAACAAATTGTAAGTCGCGAGTGATTTTGGAAAACGGGCCGCGTTGTAAGACCACAATTTGTGTTGAAAATAATTTATAAGCCATAATCATCAACGGTAACTATATGAAGAAGATAAAGCTCATAATCAAATAAAAGATCAATGACTGGTTGCACTTCGGATGATGGCAACGCTGTATGTGCACATTAGGGTAAAGAAAAACAAGTAAGAAAATTATAGTCGGTCTAGACCGTCTATACGATACCCTATACCATGCGTTTAGAGACCCTATCTCTTAGGCCCAACTAACTGGATATAGAAAATAAGCATAAACCAAATTTGAGTGCGATTTTTATTAATTTTTTTGGCTGCAGATATGAAAAAGTTCATATCGGATGCTCTATCTATATGGGGACTAGGCCCAAAAATTAATTTATTTTGCAAAAATATATACAAACAAAATTTGAGAAGAATCAGTGCAATATTTTTGTTTTTTGATAGATTTAAGTGAAGATCGGGAAGCAGCTCTATGACTAAGAGTTGTCCCATAGGGATCATTTTTGGACTACTCATTAATGGATGTAATAAACGCATACAAACCCAATTTGAGTAAGATCTATAAGACAATTTGGATCTTATGGCAATTTATGTCGATTTCATAGGGGTCATTTGTATTGGGGCTAGGTCTGAACATGGACCGCTTCTCACCAATTTCAATAGCGTTCATCCTATGGCCGATAAAAGCTTAAATACCAAATTTCGTCAAAATATATTCGTATTTTCGACCTGCACTTTGATTAAAAGGTTTACATGGACACACAGACGGACGAACGGACGGACGGACATCGTTAAATCGAATCAGATAGTGATTCTGATTCGATCGGTATAATAAAAGATGGGTCTAGGTCAAATATTTTTGGTAGTTACAAGCAGCAGCACAAAGTCATTATACCGAAACCACATAGTGATATAGGGTATAAATACAGCATTTTAAAGCTTGACACGACTGAGTCCTGCGTCTTTGGATCTGATAAGATGGTCAAGCTGATTAATGAAGACATTCCCAACAATAAAACAAGTAAGAAAATTATAGTTGATCTAGACCGACTATACGATATTCTATACCATGGTTCAATGGTTTCTTCGGTCCATCTAATTGGATATAGAAAATAAGCATAAACCAAATTTGAGTGGCATTGTTAATTATTTTTTTGGCTGCAGATATGAAAAAGTTCATATCGGGTGCTATATTTATATGGGGACTACGTCGAAAATTGGACCGATCCTGACCATATTTGGTAAGGTACATTTTGAAAAACTATATACAAACCAAATTTGAGAAAATCTGAGCAGCTCTTTATGGGGCCTATGACTAAGAATTTTCCTCTAGGTATTATTTTTGTACTACTGATTAGTGGATATAATAAACACATACAAACCCAATTTGACTGAGATCTATATTATAATTTGGATCTTATGGCAATTTATGTCGATTTCATAGGGGCCATTTGTATGGGGACTAGGTCTGAACATGGACCGAATTTCACCAATTTCAACAGCGTTTATCCCATGACCGATGAAAGCTTATACACCAAATTTCATCAAAATATATTCATATTTGCGACCTTCTGTTTGATTACAAGGTTTACATTACATTCTGAGTCGATCGTTGTAATAAAAGATGGGTCTAGGTCAAATATATTTGGTAGTTACAAACTGCAGCACAAAGTCATTATACCCAAACCCCATAGTAGTATAGGGTATAAATATTTTGATCGATGGGATATTTTCAATTGTACCGCTTGGATATTTGAAACGGATGATTTTGCTGCTAATTGAGTCTTAGGAAAATATGTGATAGCCCGGGAGGGGCTGAGTGGTGCAATTCGTATCCGAAATTCGATGGCAGCACCGCCCCGCGTCATGTCGCGAATCAATCTCTATATGGTGAAAGATTGTGGACTAATTTATGTATTTTTACTTTTAATAGGTTTTCCCAGTGACAAATAAAAAGTCAACAAAGTAATATACACATTTATTCAATTACATTAATTCAAATCTATTGAATTTAAATGTTCGTTGTACTTTTGTCAGGCAGTACGATGCCAAATATTGACAAAACATAAACAACGCTCTAGCGTCACTTGGATTTCCGAATTATTTGGAATACATTGAAAAGAAATGGTTAAAAAGGTTAGCACTTCTAAAGAAATTATTATAATTAATTATCTTGTGCACATGTTTTTTGACGGTGTTGCAAAAGGGCTCGAAAAATTCATTTGCCCTATTTGCCGTCAACGAGTTTTTTATGCAAATATATATTTCATATAATTTTTTTATTCAGTCTTTATATCACCTTATTATATGTAATATATATGTACATAAATAGATATCCATGGCCCTATGCTCCTTATAAGAATGCCGCACAGTGGCGCCTTTTGAGTTTTTTCGTTGCAAAAATCATAACTTTTGAACTGATTGAGATAATCAAATAAGTTAAAAGCCATATGATAGATAATTATCCATAAAATAAAATAACTGTTTGAACAAAGTGTTATACAATCCAGATGCTTACTTATGGGTTATCAACGTTGAAATTTGTTAACGCAACAAATATATCATGCTTGTGTTAACTAAAAAACATGATTTTTAACAAATTTAGACTTTTTATGTTTCTTTTTCAAGATTTTTATATTTTAATATTATTATCCATACATAAAAATAAAAAAAAAATTTTTTCCATCAAAGTTGAAAAATAGTGAAAAATAGACAGTTGGTAAATAGCGATTTATCTGGAGAATTGCAAAGGAAACAGTAAAATTTTTTTCTATAATATACTGAATAAATACATAAATCTATAGAAATCAAATTTATTACGATTAGTTACCCAGTTTTTTTATATTTCACCTAAAACTGGACCAAATTGCCTAATAATTATATGTTTTTTTCAACTGTGAATATGTCTCTTTTAAGTATTTTACCTTGAGTATTCGAAGGAGCAGCTAGGAGCAACTGGACTTTGTGAGTTTGGTAAAGGAATAATCTGAGAACATATTTCGAAAATATGGCAGATATAAAGAATTATACATTTTTTTTTTTTTTTGATTTCCATCAAAGCTGAAAAATAGCTGGTAAATCGCGATTTACCTGGAGAAACGAAAAGCAAGCACTAAAATTTATTTTCTATAATATACTGAATGAATACATACATACATCAATGGAAATAAAATAATTTTACCTGAAACTGGACCAATTGCCTAAAAATTGTGTTTTTTTGAAAACTGAATATCGGTCACTTTAAAGGGTTACATCTTCTAAACTAAAAATGTGATATTACTGAAGGTAGCAAATTTGTAATCTTTGAACAATTTCCTATGAGATGAGTTTATTCAAAATCTCGTAAGCGCACATCAAATTTTTTGATTTTTGTAACCTCATTTGTTCCAAGGGCGCCACTGTGCGACTATGCTTTCATCTATTTATGAATTAGCTAGTTTGAACCGATATCTTTCAATCGGGAGTAAATTCGTTTTTATTGAGGCTTATTTCATTTGGGAGTTAATTAATTTATTTTTTTTCGTACACATTATTTCATTCTGAAATAGTTCCCAAATATTGGGACTTATCTCCCTTTTCCATAGAGAGTTATTTCATTTTTTACAGTTGGGAGGTATATAATTTTTATAGGGATTTATTTCATTGGGAGTTTATTCATTTGGACTTATTTTATTTGGGTACCTAAATTCTATTTTTATTTCAAGCTACCTAAATTCCAAACTATTGCAATTATAATTTAATCGAGCTATTCCTAAATAAATTTCAATATATGTGATTTCGGAGAAGAAATCTCACATATACATATATACTATTCACTGGGTGGATCTTGATATTTTGCATGATTTAAATAAAGCTGACTTTGTTTCGCAGCTCAATACACTGATGGGTTAAAGAGTTCGCTGTTCATTCATTCATATGAATCATATATCATTTCATTTCATTTCATTTCATTTCATTTCATTTCATATCATTTCATTTCATTTCATTTCATTTCATTTCATTTCATTTCATTTCATTTCATTTCATTTCATTTCATTTCATTTCATTTCATTTCATTTCATTTCATTTCATTTCATTTCATTTCATTTCATTTCATTTCATTTCATTTCATTTCATTTCATTTCATATCATTTCATTTCATTTCATTTCATTTCATTTAATGTATTCAGTCAATGGAATACAAGAGTTCCTTACAGACTATAACTAAAACTAAAATTTGATACATAAATTAATAAAATACGTCTGATATTATAAATTTAATAACTCAAAGAGGAACAGCTTTTAATCTTTCTTTTGAAGTGCAACATTGTATGTATTGAGATCGTTGTAAGGAGGGATATAAAAAGATATCTACAAGACCAAGTCATCAATCGACCACAAGTAATTGAATCAAATATAAACAATAAGCTTTGAAATCTACGCCCATATTCGAAAGTCTAAAGACCAAGAAGCAAGCCTTTAGCTTCATATGAGGGTAAGGGATCAACATAATTAACTGACGAGAGAGCGTATTTAAGAAATACACGTTGCACTTGCTTAATACGAGAGATGTGTTTCCCATAATGTGGACTCCACACGACAGCAGCATACTCTAGTTTTGATCTAACATAAGATGTGTAGATGAATTTTAATGTATTAAGATCAGAGAATCAAAGCAATTTCTCCTAATAAATGCAAGGACTTTATATGCTTTCGGTACTATATAATATATATGGGGAATAAAAGACATTGTAGAGTCAAAACCAACTCCCAGATCAGTTACTATGTCAATTGTAGTTAAATTGTGACCACCCAAACTCAAAACAAGACGGTATCGGACTGCGAGATCTAGAATATTCAATCCATTCAGAAGAGTTTCTCATTTTTGTTTAAGTTGTATGAAATGGAATCCTTACACATTTCTTAATATCTTATGAAATTATCACTGATTGCATTACATACTCCCAAATGCATGGGAACTATTTGAATGTATTGTTAGTATTAAATTGAACGTCAAATATAATATGAATAAGTCGTAAGTTGATATTATCTTAGTGATTATTCTTTAAATACAAGTGTTTTCGAACGTGATATTGTATTGTTTTTAAATTCTAATGTAGCACTTCTATTGGGTCCTAATATTATATTTGAAAGTGGACTGAAAGAATAAAATTCATAAACTAAAATAAATTAATTTCTATGTCTTTGGAATGATATGACTTCCCAAATTCTTTAATTTAGGAATCCGCTTCGATTTGATTATCTTTTGGATGCTGATATTTTCAGTAAAATTAAAAACTATCAAGATGCAGTTTAATAGTTTTAAAAAAGTAAGAAGACATACATATAGTGGGAAACTCTGTTCTAAATGTGTTTATGTAAAAATAAAGCAAACAATTCACATTTTCCACACTGTTACCATTATACAACACAAAAAAACTTTGCCTAACATTTTCGGCTTTTATTTTCTTTTATTAAAAAACTTTATTTACAAAAACATACAAATAATACTTACCAGGCACAAAAACTATTCACCTTTTCTTTTTATATGTTCTTCTTCGTTTTTATATAAAAATAACTAAGCGGATTTTTATAGTTTTTCAATTAAAGTTTTCACAGTCATTGATTTTGGATTCAAGCATCTATTGCGTTTCATCTTCTCTGTTTGATTGTCAAATAACTTAAACATTTAATAACAGTTTTCGGTTTATTGATGGGATATTCATTGTTGAGGTGATAATTGAGATGAACTTTAAACAATTCTTGAAAAAGACAAGTAAAAATATAAAAATAGGTCTTGAACGACTATACGACGTGCTATACTATACGTTTCGAAAAAGGGTCTTGGATCCAATTTTGCTGAAGTTAAAGTTAGATACTCGTATAAAATAATCGTAAACTAAATTTGAGTGACATTGTTATGTGTGGTCTGCAGATCTGAAAAAGTTCATATCGGATGAAATTTGTATATGGGGCTTAACCCATCTTGTACCACTACCCGAACTCGTGTAGATGTATATGTAATTTTGGTGTGGTGGCTCTTAGCGACCTTCCGATCACTAAAAAGGAAAAGAAAAAAATCGGTAGCCTATGTTAGCAGTGGCGGACTGTTGCGAAAGTATCAAATGTTTTTCAGAAAACATCAACTGTATTTCAGAAAGTATCAAATATATTTCAGAAAACATCAAATGTATTTCAGAAATTATCAAAGTTATTTCAGCAAATATCAATTGAATTTCAGAAAATATCTATTGAAATTCAGAATTAAAAATCATGTGAGTCCGATCACAGGGGAGATGTGTAAACATCTAGTAATTAAAGATTTTTTTATAGCACTTTTTTATAATCAAACCGAAAGCGTCATCTATGTATCACTTATAGCAAACAAGAGGGGTTGTTGAATTAGCTGAAATAATTTGATATCATAATTTTTCACCAATATAATCATAAGTCACACCGATTTGTCTTACGGCTTACAGCGCAACATGTAAGCTCACATGTTACGCTGTTTTTGTAATTGTATTGTGAAATAGAAATTTATATAGATATTTACACATCAAAAGTGGTTTAGCCTATAATACCAAGAAGTTATTATTGTTTCTATTAGCGATTTGCGGTCGCAGAAAATGTTTAGCAATATTTGGACTTACTTTTTTTGTACTGGAAAATAAACTATCAAGGGCGGCCTTTTAATAGAAAGAAGATGAGGACTTCATTTGTTAATCAGCTACAATAAAAACACCAGGATAGAATTTTGACCGACTTTGAAGTCACAAGTTTTAAAAAAACACGTTTATAATGTCGCCTAAAATGCAAAAGACCGTAAGTAACAAAAAGTTCAAAATTGACTTTTTGTATTGCAGTTATGTCCTTTTACTTAAAAACTATTATCTTACCATAAATTTGTTTTCATAAATAAAAATCCATCTTTATTTTTCAGCTTAATTCCAAAATTTAGGTATTAAGTTGAAAGTAGGTTTTGTTTTATGATGTTCTTTGCTTCTCCTGTAAAAAAAAAATTAAATATTAATAACGGTCTTTTGCATTTTAGGTGACGATATGCACTTTTCAAGAAATAAAACCAGTGTAATACTCAATTGATATTTTGTGACATTCATTTCATATTTTCTGAAGTAAATTTAATAATTTCTGAAATACATTTCATATTTTCTGAAATACATTTGATCTTTGCTCAAATACATTAGATAATTGCTGAAATACATATGATTTTTTCTGAAATACTTTTGATAATTTCGGAAATACATTTGATAATTTATGAAACTCAATTGATATTTTCTGAAATTCAATTCAGATTTTCTGATACGCAATTGATACTTTCTGAAATTCAATTGATGTTTTCTAAAATTCAATTGATACTTTCTGAAAGTCAATTGAAGTTTACTGAAACGCAATTGATACTCTCTGAAATTCAATTGATGTTTTATAAAACTCAATTGATACTTTCTGAAAATCAATTGATGTTTTCTGAAATACAATTGATACTTTCTGAAATACAGTTGATATTTTCTGAAAATCAATTAATATTTCTGAAACTCAATTGATACTTTCTGAAATTCAATTGATGTTTTCTGAAATACAATTGGAAAAGGTGTAGTAATTAAAAAGACACCTAAATTTATTTTTGACTTTTCCTAGCATTTAGCTTTTTAAACCACAGCACACCTAGCGGTTCTGCTTACTAAAAAAGTTCTGTCAATAGCAAATATACACCTGAATATTTATAAAAAAAAAAAACAACGCTGTAAGTTTCTGAATATGTTAAACTCACAGCACACCTAGCGGTCAATAGCTTGAATATTTAAAATTAACGAAAAATATTTGTGATTTTGCTAAATAGATCGAACTCGGCGGTTCTGCTCACTAAAAACACTAATACACTTTCATATACCTCACACCGATTTTCCCTTACGCTGTTTTTGTGATAAAATACTCATTCAAAAACACTTAAAATTGATTTGCACGCAATTAGCTACTGTTGCGTTTTCGCAACAGCTAATTTCAAATTAACAACATGAAAAAACTATTCTCTTTTCGAAAATAGGTTTTTAAGAAATGTTTTTCAATATTTCCGCAATCAAAATTCTAGAGAAAAAAAATATAAAAAAAATTTTATTTTATATATTGGACATTTTTGCGAAAGCATTTTTTTGGACCGTTTTTAATGCTTTGGGAACTTGATTTAACAAAACAGGTGTATCTTTCTTTGAGTCAGTGTCGTAATGGCAAAACCCTAAACTAGTTTAAGAAAAAAAACTTATCCGAATCCGTTAGTTGAAAGTCTTTTTATACATATCCAAAGTTTGTGTTGCGAAAACGCAACGCCTGTACAAAATGGGTTAAGACAATATTTACTAGAGTCATTCAAATCAAATTTTAAAAAATTCTACGACATATGTTTGTTTCTTTGACAAATTTAATTGAGGATCGGAAGCAGCTTTTTATAGGGACTATGGCTACAACACTAAAATCCATATTTTTACTAGGCTGCATCAAATAGCGAAATTGTTATAAGTTAAATTCACAAAAAAAAAGGAGGACATTGCGGAGCATTAAAGAGACCAGTAAGGCCACCAGTTATGACTGATACTTAAAACAAAAGATACACACAGAAAACAGATTCGTTATGGCAACGACTTTATGCTACACAAATTTTAGTAGTCCAATTTTTCAAAATGAAAATTAAATTTAAAATTCGGTAGGATTAAACTTTTACAACTGAATTCGATTCATTCATTCATTCGGTTATAAATACCAATATATATAATAAGTATATCTTGCTTTTGTTACAGCTGAAATTTAATTCTAAAAACAAATTTTGTTTTATCATATTAAGCAAAAATTAAAACGATATGATATTTTTAAGTTATGTGTCAAATATATTGTTATAATATAATTAATTGTTCCAATTCCCAATATTTATGATGGCAACAATTTTTCTCCTGTTAATATACATAGTTGCCACAGTTTATTCATTTTAGTAATTTGGTAAAATATTTGTGATTGGTAACGGAACTAAATTGGCTTTTATAGATACTTTCATTTTGAAGGAAATAATGTAAGAAAGATGTTAGCGAAGAAAATCGCTTGCATTTTAAAATTTTAAAAAAGTGCAATAAAAAGTTATATAACTTAAGTTTATTTTTCGATTGGTGACCGAATTCTAAGCTATTCTTTTTGATTCCACAACATATTATACATAAATTAGATGTAGATATTGACTGATTGCATTTTACCAAAAAGTTTATATTTGCAACGATGAGAGGGAAAGTTTCATTTTATTGGATGAAAGTAATTTAATTTAGACAGACCAGACGGTAGCTCACAAATATTTCGAAAAAGCATACAGACACTGTCGAAATTTTTCCAGTGTTTTACTCTTGGTATGGGCTGGTATTATTTATATGGACAATATTTGTGCTGTTGGTGAACTACTACTCGAAAAAGATCAGAAACATTCCGAACAGTTATAACGAAATATTCACTCCATTGAAATTTGCCATCGATTTACAAAAAATATTTGAGGAACACGTGCTACAAGTTTATACCTTTTAAAGTGCTTAAAATTTAAAAGTAAATCGTCCAAAATTGTGGCTCGATAAACTCCGGATTGCGGTTGAATATCTCCTGAGATTCCTTTAAAGTGGTCACAAGTATTTTTCGACGATTTCTGCTGTAACTACGTCTTTTGAGCGATCTGAATGATTATCAAGCCTTTCCTTGGAGCACTCGATTAGATATTACCAATTTTTACGAAAATGGAGGTTGCAGAAATTTTTCCATAATGACTTATGGCGTTTTCTTTTCTGACAAAAAATGTCGCATTTTTTCCCCATTTCGCACTTTTTTTCTGTTATTATATTCTTTTCTAAAAAAATGTCAACCTTGCGAAAGGGTATCGTGTTCTTTTCTAAAAATGTCGCACTATAAATATGTGAAAATGTTGCATCCTTCGCACTTTATAAATACAGAGGGGGAGAATAGCACGATAAAACAGCTGACATTTATTTGTTTTGTTTATTAATGTGTTTTTGTGTGAAGAAATAAAAAAAAAACTCAATTTTTACTTTGTTTAAAATAAATTAACATGGAAAATATCACTACGCTTTTATGTGGTAAAAAAATTTTGGATGAGTTGTTAGATTCTTCTTCATCATCTGATGATGATCAAATATATAATATCATTATGGGAAGAAATCCACAACCGCGAGTGAAAGGATTTGTGGAAAACGTAATTAATAAATACTCTGAAGTTGATGTATGCTAAATTTCATAGGCCAATAACTTCTACGTATGTATATATTCTTTTTTTTTAGTTTAAGAAGAATTTGCATATTAGTCGGGAAGGTGCCATTGTTCTTTTTTATAGATATTCTTTGTATTATTTCAAGCGATACTACCAGGGAGGAAGACAACAGTCAACTGTTGAAACTCATATCTTGTCATTTTTGTGGTAAGATTGTCCAAATTCATTACTAAAATACAAGAAGTAAAAATATTGCTTATAGGTTTAGCGGGAATAAAACTACCTTCAGAGAAGTGGCAAACCTTTTCGACATTTTATTGTCAAACCTTCACAATTCCTTCAACAAGGTTTTACAATTCATTGTGGAAAATGTAGCGCCAGAGGCAATAAAGTTTCCTCAATCAGACGATGAAAAAGTAGCTGTTGTGAAAGATTTTGAAAAAGTATAATAATCTCTATTGGTATGAGAAAATTTTATTAAAACAGTTTTATTGTAGATTTCCGGATTTCCAAATGTTTTGGGATGTATTGATGGAAGTTAGATTTCAGTAAGGACACCAAAACATAGAATTCGATCAACATATGCGAACAGACATGATGGTTCAATAACCATGCAGGGTATTTGTGATTCGAAGTTACAATTCCTAGACGTATACACTGGAATCCCCAGCAAAATCCACGACTCTAGGATATTTAATTTATCGTTTATAGGAAAAGAATTACAGCCTTTATGCTCTCCTAATTATCATTTACTGGGAGATTCTGCATACCCCTTACGGGAATATCTTTTGACACCATATCGTGATTATGGCAAAATGTGCGATTTGGAAAAAAAATTATAATTTAAGATTTTGCAGAACACGTGTTAAGATCGAGAAAGCATTTGGTGTATTAAAATGTCGTTTTCGACAGTTAATGCGTCTAAATTTTCATAACGTTGAAACAATGTCGAAATTCATTATTGCATGTTGTGTTCTTCACAACATGTGTATCGATAGGGATGAAAGTCTTCCTGAAGATATTGGTGAAATATTCAGCAATGAATCAAATATAACTGAGCCTTCATGCGAAAATAGAAGAGACAACTTTCTTTCAAAATTAGGGCAAATTAAAAGAAATCAAATTAAATTTTTTTTAATTCAACAACAAATTAATGTACATACACATTTATTTATAAAAAGAAAAAATAAAATAAAAAAACAAACGTATTTACATAAACTTTTTACATTCAATTCATACAAAGAAATACGAATTTTGATACATAGTTCAAGAGAAACAAATTTTTATTATAAATAACATCTTTGAAAATGTGTAATTTTGTGCATAGAAGAGCGGGTTTAAAGTTACTGTCGAAGTTTAGTATTGTTAATTAATTTATTAACAAAATTTCTTTTTAAGGAATTAATTCCAAATTTTTATCGATTTCAAAAAAATTACATATCTTATGAAATAATGTTATTCCTTATTCATAAGCATTATGTTAGATTTAATTTTTTTTTAAACCAATGAAACAATTCAAAACCAAAAAGGCGATGTGAACTTCCATAGCAACACAAATACCCAACATGAATGCCAAGCAGTGTGAGGAATGACACAAGACAATTATGCGCAGGAAAAAGACGGCTATTGATATTTAAAATTTTAAATTTAACATAATGATTCTGAATTAGGAATGACATTAATTCATAAATAATGTGATTTTTTTGAAACCGATAAAAATTTTGAATTAATTCATTTCAATGAAATTTTGTTAATAAATTAATTAACAATACTAAACTTCGACAGTATCTTTAAGCCCGCTCTTCGATGCACACAATTGCACATTTTGAAATTTCCCATAAAATATTCCTACTCTCCTTTTTTATTCTCCAAAATTTGCTTTAATATATTTATACCCTATACCACTATGTGGTTTGGGTATAATGACTTTGTGCTGCTGTTTGTAACAACCAAAAATATTTGACCTAGACCCATCTTTAATTATACCGATCGAATCAGAATCACTTTCTGAGTTGATTTAACAATGTCCGTCCGTCCGTCCGTCCGTCCGTCCGTCTGTGTGTCCATGTAAAGCTTGTAATCAAACTGCAGGTCGCAAATATGAATATATTTTGATGAAATTTGGTATATAAGCTTTTATCGGCCATGGGATGAACGCTATTGAAATTGGTGAGAATCGGTCCATGTTCAGACCTAGCCCCCATACAAATTACCCATATGAAATCGACATAAATTGCCATAAGATCCAAATTGTCATATAGATCTTACGCAAATTGGGTTTGTATGCGTTCATTACATCCATTAATGAGTAATCCAAAAATGATTCCTTTGACCCCATATAGAGCTGCTTCCCGATCTTCACTTAAATCTATTAAAAAACTAAAATATTGCACTAATTCTTCTCAAATTTTGTTTGTACATATTTTTGCAAAATACAAGAGACTTTACCAAACATGATCAGGATCGGTCCATTTTTGGACCTAGTCCCTTTATAGATATAACATCCGATATGAACTTTTTCATACCTGCAGCCAAAAAAAATAATAAAAATCCCACTCAAATTTGGTTTTTGCTTATTTTCAATGTCCAGTTAGTTGGGCCTAAGAGATAGGGTTTCTAAACGCATGGTATAGGGTATCGTATAGTCGGTCTAGACCGACTATAATTTTCTTACTTGTTTTTATTTCTTTTGCTTCATCCATCCTCTCTCGATGGCGCCTTTCCTTGCCTTCTTCCTTCTTTGCAATTATTTCTATTAGTCTATCTGCGGTTGATTCTTTTCTTTTTAGTTTCGTTTCCGTTTATATCTGTTTTTCTTTTCTTATAATATTTTGGCTACTCAATTGAATTTCTGGTTCAATTGAGTTATCTAAACGGGAAATTTTTGATATCTCCTCCTCAAACTCAACATGTTTCCTCTTTGAGCCAGAGGTATTGTTATTGTCGATAGGCGCCTTTTTCCTGGAAGCCCACATCGCCTTTTTGGTTTTAA
>OY821521.1:134571033-134575664 GCA_963682025.1 Cordilura impudica
AAAATTAAAAATTAAAAATTAAAAATTAAAAATTAAAAATTAAAAATTAAAAATTAAAAATTAAAAATTAAAAATTAAAAATTAAAAATTAAAAATTAAAAATTAAAAATTAAAAATTAAAAATTAAAAATTAAAAATTAAAAATTAAAAATTAAAAATTAAAAATTAAAAATTAAAAATTGAAAATTAAAAATTAAAAATTTAAAATTAAAAATTTAAAATTAAAAATTAAAAATTAAAAATTAAAAATTAAAAATTAAAAATTAAAAATTAAAAATTAAAAATTAAAACTTAAAACTTAAAAATTAAAAATTAAAAATTAAAAATTAAAAATTAAAAATTAAAAATTAAAAATTAAAAATTAAAAATTAAAAATTAAAAATTAAAAATTAAAAATTAAAAATTAAAAATTAAAAATTAAAAATTAAAAATTAAAAATTAAAAATTAAAAATTAAAAATTAAAAATTAAAAATTAAAAATTAAAAATTAAAAATTAAAAATTAAAAATTAAAAATTAAAAATTAAAAATTAAAAATTAAAAATTAAAAATTAAAAATTAAAAATTAAAAATTAAAAATTAAAAATTAAAAATTAAAAATTAAAAATTAAAAATTAAAAATTAAAAATTAAAAATTAAAAATTAAAAATTAAAAATTAAAAATTAAAAATTAAAAATTAAAAATTAAAAATTAAAAATTAAAAATTAAAAATTAAAAATTAAAAATTAAAAATTGAAAATTAAAAATTAAAAATTTAAAATTAAAAATTAAAAATTTAAAATTAAAAATTAAAAATTAAAAATTAAAAATTAAAAATTAAAAATTAAAAATTAAAAATTAAAGCTTAAAACTTAAAAATTAAAAATTAAAAATTAAAAATTAAAAATTAAAAATTAAAAATTAAAAATTAAAAATTAAAAATTAAAAATTAAAAATTAAAAATTAAAAATTAAAAATTAAAAATTAAAAATTAAAAATTAAAAATTAAAAATTAAAAATTAAAAATTAAAAATTAAAAATTAAAAATTAAAAATTAAAAATTAAAAATTAAAAATTAAAAATTAAAAATTAAAAATTAAAAATTAAAAATTAAAAATTAAAAATTAAAAATTAAAAATTAAAAATTAAAAATTAAAAATTAAAAATTAAAAATTAAAAATTAAAAATTAAAAATTAAAAATTAAAAATTAAAAATTAAAAATTAAAAATTAAAAATTAAAAATTAAAAATTAAAAATTAAAAATTAAAAATTAAAAATTAAAAATTAAAAATTAAAAATTAAAAATTAAAAATTAAAAATTAAAAATTAAAAATTAAAAATTAAAAATTAAAAATTAAAAATTAAAAATTAAAAATTAAAAATTAAAAATTAAAAATTAAAAATTAAAAATTAAAAATTAAAAATTAAAAATTAAAAATTAAAAATTAAAAATTAAAAATTAAAAATTAAAAATTAAAAATTAAAAATTAAAAATTAAAAATTAAAAATTAAAAATTAAAAATTAAAAATTAAAAATTAAAAATTAAAAATTTAAAAATTAAAAATTAAAAATTAAAAATTAAAAATTAAAAATTAAAAATTAAAAATTAAAAATTAAAAATTAAAAATTAAAAATTAAAAATTAAAAATTAAAAATTAAAAATTAAAAATTAAAAATTAAAAATTAAAAATTAAAAATTAAAAATTAAAAATTAAAAATTAAAAATTAAAAATTAAAAATTAAAAATTAAAAATTAAAAATTAAAAATTAAAAATTAAAAATTAAAAATTAAAAATTAAAAATTAAAAATTAAAAATTAAAAATTAAAAATTAAAAATTAAAAATTAAAAATTAAAAATTAAAAATTAAAAATTAAAAATTAAAAATTAAAAATTAAAAATTAAAAATTAAAAATTAAAAATTAAAAATTAAAAATTAAAAATTAAAAATTAAAAATTAAAAATTAAAAATTAAAAATTAAAAATTAAAAATTAAAAATTAAAAATTAAAAATTGAAAAATTAAAAATTAAAAATTAAGAATTAAAAATTAAAAATTAAAAATTAAAAATTAAAAATTAAAAATTAAAAATTAAAAGTTAAAAATTAAAAGTTAAAAATTAAAATTTAAATATTAAAAATTAAAAATTAAAAATTAAAAATTAAAAATTAAAAATTAATAATTAATAATTAAAAATTAAAAATTAAAAATTAAAAATTAAAAATTAAAAATTAAAAATTAAAAATTAAAAATTAAAAATAAAAATTAAAAAATAAAAATTAAAAAATAAAAATTAAAAATTAAAAATTAAAAATTAAAAATTAAAATTAAAAATTAAAAATTCAAAATTCAAAATTCAAAATTCAAAATTCAAAATTAAAAATTAAAAATTTAAAATTAAAAATTAAAAATTAAAAATTAAAAATTAAAAATTAAAAATTAAAAATTAAAAATTAAAAATTAAAAATTAAAATTTAAAAATTAAAAATTAAAAATTAAAAATTAAAAATTAAAAATTAAAAATTAAAAATTAAAAATTAAAAATTAAAAATAAAAAATTAAAAATTAAAAATTAAAAATTAAAAATTAAAAATTAAAAATTAAAAATTAAAAATTAAAAATTAAAAATTAAAAATTAAAAATTAAAAATTAAAAATTAAAAATTAAAAATTAAAAATTAAAAATTAAAAATTAAAAATTAAAAATTAAAAATTAAAAATTAAAAATTAAAAATTAAAAATTAAAAATTAAAAATTAAAAATTAAAAATTAAAAATTAAAAATTAAAAATTAAAAATTAAAAATTAAAAATTAAAAATTAAAAATTAAAAATTAAAAATTAAAAATTAAAAATTAAAAATTAAAAATTAAAATTAAAAATTAAAAATTAAAAATTAAAAATTAAAAATTAAAAATTAAAAATTAAAAATTAAAAATAAAAATTAAAAATTAAAAATTATAAAATTAAAAATTAAAAATTAAAAATTAAAAATTAAAAATTAAAAATTAAAAATTAAAAATTAAAAATTAAAAATTAAAAATTAAAAATTAAAAATTAAAAATTAAAAATTAAAAATTAAAAATTAAAAATTAAAAATTAAAAATTAAAAATTAAAAATTAAAATTTAAAAATTAAAAATTAAAAATTAAAAATTAAAAATTAAAAATTAAAAATTAAAAATTAAAAATTAAAAATTAAAAATTAAAAATTAAAAATTAAAAATTAAAAATTAAAAATTAAAAATTAGAAATTAAAAATTAAAAATTAAAAAATAAAAATTAAAAATTAAAAATTAAAAATTAAAAATTAAAAATTAAAAATTAAAAATTAAAAATTAAAAATTAAAAATTAAAAATTAAAAATTAAAAATTAAAAATTAAAAATTAAAAATTAAAAATTAAAAATTAAAAATTAAAAATTAAAAATTAAAAATTAAAAATTAAAAATTAAAAATTAAAAATTAAAAATTAAAAATTAAAAATTAAAAATTAAAAATTAAAAATTAAAAATTAAAAATTAAAAATTAAAAATTAAAAATTAAAAATTAAAAATTAAAAATTAAAAATTAAAAATTAAAAATTAAAAATTAAAAATTAAAAATTAAAAATTAAAAATTAAAAATTAAAAATTAAAAATTAAAAATTAAAAATTAAAAATTAAAAATTAAAAATTAAAAATTAAAAATTAAAAATTAAAAATTAAAAATTAAAAATTAAAAATTAAAAATTAAAAATTAAAAATTAAAAATTAAAAATTAAAAATTTAAAATTTAAAATTAAAAATTAAAAATTAAAAATTAAAAATTAAAAATTAAAAATTAAAAATTAAAAATTAAAAATTAAAAATTAAAAATTAAAAATTAAAAATTAAAAATTAAAAATTAAAAATTAAAAATTAAAAATTAAAAATTAAAAATTAAAAATTAAAAATTAAAAATTAAAAATTAAAAATTAAAAATTAAAAATTAAAAATTAAAAATTAAAAATTAAAAATTAAAAATTAAAAATTAAAAATTAAAAATTAAAAATTAAAAATTAAAAATTAAAAATTAAAAATTAAAAATTAAAAATTAAAAATTAAGAATTAAAAATTAAAAATTAAAAATTAAAAATTAAAAATTAAAAATTAAAAATTAAAAATTAAAAGTTAAAAATTAAAAGTTAAAAATTAAAATTTAAAAATTAAATATTAAAAATTAAAAATTAAAAATTTAAAATTAAAAATTAAAAATTAAAAATTAATAATTAAAAATTAAAAATTAAAAATTAAAAATTAAAAATTAAAAATTAAAAATTAAAAATTAAAAATTAAAAATTAAAAATTAAAAATTAAAAATTAAAATTAAAAATTAAAAATTAAAAATTAAAAATTAAAAATTAAAAATTAAAAATAAAAATTAAAAATTAAAAATTAAAAATTAAAAATTAAAAATTAAAAATTAAAAATTAAAAATTAAAAATTAAAAATTAAAAATTAAAAATTAAAAATTAAAAATTAAAAATTAAAAATTAAAAATTAAAAATTAAAAATTAAAAATTAAAAATTAAAAATTAAAAATTAAAAATTAAAAATTAAAAATTAAAAATTAAAAATTAAAAATTAAAAATTAAAAATTAAAAATTAAAAATTAAAAATTAAAAATTAAAAATTA